>DWCF01000035.1:0-82055 GCA_018230265.1 Delias oraia | reverse complement strand
TTATTCTTCTCCATAATACTTTACTACATACGAATTAAATTTTAAAACGAGATATACACCGCCACCCATGAGCAACTGCACCACAGTCCACGCATGTGTTGCTGGCTTGGTATCACTTTGGACGAGTCGTCTCAATTAGTAAATCAGCATATGCTTCAGCATGGCTCTCCCATGGGTGAAATTGTGAATAAGTAAAAGTTCAAAAATGGTTTTAAGTAAAATGGGGTTTATAAGAGAGTTGGAATAATGAAATAATACTTGTACAGTGTTACTCTGAGTAAGTGAGGATACCGGAGGCTATCAAACTGTGCAATGCGGATGCCCATGGCCGATTGTGTTTCAACGTCCATTATATAATAAAGAAAAACAGTTGCAGGCTTTGTAAAGTATGATGGCGTTCAGAAATAAATTTGTAAAAATAACATAGAAGTCCCCTCGAGCTTATGAAGACCTATAAAAATTTTCCTTTCAAAGTTTTCATGTTTTTTCGCTTTGTAATTAAATTAATTTTTCGAGAAAAATGAAGCATTCACAATCACATAGTTGAAGTATCCAAGGATAATATGTTAATTAATTGAAAATCCTTACAAAATGGCTTGGGACATGTTGCAATCTTTAAAAGTAGCTATAACGGTTTAAGAATTTGTATTTTGCACTGAGTTTGAATCCTGGGGAAATAAAACTTTGCCATAGTAAGATTATAAGCATAATTAGTGAAGTAAGGGTATAGTGAGGAATATGTATAAATTGTTATGTTTCCAAAATTTAATTTTAATTTAATTTAAACTAAGTTCAGGCTGTGAAAATATTATTGAATTTGTATCTCTGAAAATAAAGAAAGTAAACATTTCTTATTGAGTAGTTACAATAACTTAATCTTTATTTAAATTTTGTAAGCTAACAATATTATCTAAAAACAAATAAAAGACAGTAAAAATCTTTTAATAATACATCTCGATTCAAAAAACTAAATTTAGTATTTAATTTAAAATAAATTATTATTACTTTTTTTATAGTCTCCTACATGCTAAGAGAACTCCGCCGCCCATTAACAACCGCGCCACGGTCCGCGTATTCGTTGTGTTTTCGGCTTTTTACGCCACTTAAGTGGCATTTTTTAAGTACCATTTCATGTTGTGTATTCTGTGAGCCTGTGTTATCGCTTCGGATGAGCCGGGCCAATTAGTGCGTCCGCATATGCTTCAGCATACTCTTTATCGCCGTTATAATCTAAGATCACTTATCATTCAAAATAGAATATTTTGTTTATAGACAGTGACAGCCCTAAGCGAGGTCTAGTTCACAAATACTAATTTATATAATAATTCTACAATAATTTCTAAAAATACTAATTTCTTAACATATATATTGAAGAAATACGACCAACCAAATACAAAGAGACTCTTAAAAATCATTTCCTAAATGGGCGAATATTAACAATAAGATTTTTAAAGGGATTTTGTGCCGCGTATCATCTGTAGAATCAGCTAACTGCATAGCTCTTCCCAAGTCAACGAGACTTGAGGAGCTTCAAAAAGATATTGTACCTACCTATTTTTATTTTGTATTATTATTTTTATCGTAAAAAGGCTGGTAACGCACTTGAAGGGGCATCGGGTATCTATGGGCGCAGGACCGCTTCTACAAGATATTATTATTTTTTACTGGTGTAGCGGATAACAATGCAGGTGGGTCTCCTATATGGTAAGAGAACACCACCATCCTTGGACAACCGCGCCACAGTCCACGCATTAGTTGTGTTGCCGGCTTTTTAAGCCGCTTAAGAGGCAATTTAAGGACCTTTGATATCGTCATTCACTCAGCAAAACAATAGAAGTACCGTTTAAAATACAACCACCGTTTCTCGCTGAGTATTCTGTGAGCCCGTGGTATCACTTCAGACGAGCCGGTCCAATGAGTGCGTGCGCATATGCTTCATATACATCATAAACAATAATTGTAGGGTATGCCAGGCAGTGACGGCTGGTTACACTTTATTTCGTTCGGCGTTAACAAAAAATACAATGCACCGGTAAGTACGGCAAAAAGAGATAAAACGATGCCAATTCGATATGAAAAGCAGGCATTTTTCCACCAATCGCTGAATTATTGGAAAAACTAGCAAATAAATTTATTATGCGAGCGGGTTGCTACGCTCTCGACCCCTTCCCCCCACAGCCCCTGCACCGCGACCCCCTTGTTATACTCATTATGAGTGTGACCGACGAAGGCTTCGCGATTTGAGCATTTTTTGTCAATTCCACGACGATTACTTTGACGGATCACACTTCTGCAGTTCCGTATATGTATACAAGAAAGATTCTTATGAGAATATTTTTTTATTGATATATTGGACAACGGAGCAGGTGAGCCTCGTATATTGTAAGAAAACACCGCCGCCCATGGACAACCGCGCCACAGTCCGCAATCGCTCTGTTGACAGTTTTTTACGTAGTAATTAGAAGAACAAAGTACAGGTATCGTTTCAAGTACAACCACTATTTCACGCTGACTATTCTGTGAGTCCGTAGTATCACTTCGGACGAGCCGGACCAATTAGTGCATTGCATTTGATAATTCTAGGATTGCTCTGACAGATCACACCCCTGTGGTGCCAAGAAAGTATGTCTTAAGAGAATCATAAGACATAATCCAATAGGTTCTGACTAACTGATCTGAAAAACGATGTTTTGGCCTATAAGTGACGAAAGTTAGATGTTGTCGCGAAAAATCTCAAAAAGCTGTAGAAATCAATTATATATCTCTTATTGCTAAAACAGCAGTTCTCACAAACTTAAAATTTAAACTTTATTTTTTCATTTGGTATAGCGGACAATGGAGCAGATCTTTTATATGGTAATAGAACACTGCCGCCCGTTACTACCCGCGCCACACACGTTGGTTGTGTTACTGGCTTTTACGCCGTTGAGTGAGTGAGGCTATCGAAGGCTCTTAAAATTATGCAGCTTAAGTGGCATGAAAAGCTGGAAACACAACACACGGGCTGCGACTTCCGATTGTCCCCGTGCGGCGGTATTCTCTAAGACAATGAAACAAAAACTTTTCGGTCATGCGCTCGCGTGAATATATAGATACAGGTATTCATTGCATCCGTGGGAGAATTATCCGAAGTGTTACCACCGGCTTACAGAATACTCAGCGTCAAAGGTATTTGTACTTTGTTTCGGAGAGTAAGTGACGATATTGGAGGCCCTTTTTACGCCGATTAAGCGGCATAAAAAGCTGGCAACATAACCAATGCGCGGTGTTCTCTTACCACATAGGAGAACCCACCTGCTCCGTTGTCCGCTATACAATAAAAGAAGCGATATGAAAACCAGAAACAAAGCGTGGTTGCGATTGAGTTGTACATAGGCTGCGATCTTTTACCATCAGGGAACCGGTCTGTTACGCCTTCTACGTAATAAAAATATCACTACGACTGTCTAAGGAATATAATCTGTATCTCAAATACAGATAACATTAGTGTAAAGTTCATAACTTGATTATATAAGATTTTCAGGAATTCCTGAAAAGGTTCTATATATGAAAGAATCATAAACTGTATGTTTAGTATTACATAAGGCGGTATTAAGCAAAAGCAGTTAAGTTTAGCGTTTGCAATAACTTTTTTCCGACTAAAACTTTGGAAGCTTGCCCGCAGAGCCAGCTTGCTATATTTTTACTTCTTATAATTCCTGTCTGTAAACTAAGACATATTTTCTGAAATTAGACACGGAAGCCAAATTTCTAGACAAACACGGAATAAAATTGGCATTTATTTGTTATTCTATTTTAAGCACCCGAAGTCACCATGGGAGAGCAATGCTGAGGCACTTATTGGGCCGGCTCGTCCGAATCAGAGAATACTCAGTGTGAATGGTAGTGGTACTTGAAACTGTAGCGACACTGTTTTTTGCTGAGTGAGTGAAGATATTGGAGGGCCTTAAAAATGTCGCATAAGCGGCGTAAAAATCCGACAGCATAACCAATGCGCGGACTGTGGCCCAGTTGGCTCTTACCATATAGGAAACCGTTGTCCGTTCTGACAACTGCTCCGTTGTCCACTATATCATAAACAATACAATAAATATAGAAAAAAATTGAAGTTAAACACCCTGAATTTAGTTTTAAATACGTTTCACATATTTATCATTAATGTTAATGACTGGAAAAAAATTAGTCAGATTTTGAATTTGCAGTAAAATTGTAAATTGATAAGACTTACCAGTTAGACTGGCAGTGCATCTGTAACAAAAATAAATTATTAAAATTATTTAAATTCTATGTCAATAAAGGCTAAATTTTAATTGTTTTTAATAAAATGTCAATAGAATAGAAATTTATAAGAATTGTTTGGTGAAAATTTAGTGTGAAATAAGTGAAAGTGTTACTTGAAATTTTGATATTTCCACATATTATATCAACAAAACTATAACTAGCTCTGCTTGTGGCATCATCATCATCATCATAATAACATATTATTTCATTTAACAAAAACATTAATTAATAAATACCGACCAAGCAGGTTAAGCAGGATTGTATATTATTAGAGGTCCTCTTAGCTAGTGGTTTAATAATTCTAAATCATGACGCGAGAGGCATCGGGTTCGCATCCCGGTCCGGACAATTACAATTTATTAAAACGGTGCCTCTATTGTTTCGCTCAGTGAGTAAGGATATCGTAGGCCCTTAAAAATACCGCTTAATTTGCGTGAAAAGCCGGCAACACAATCAGTGCGCGGACTTTAGCGCGATTGTCCATGGTCGGCGATGTTCTCTTACCATGTACAAAACCCACCTGCTCCGTTGTCCGCTATACCATAAAAAAATTCGTTAACTCAAAGCATTGAAGAACCCTAAACCAATACGCGCCTGATATAAAATCCTTCAATAAATTCAAAATCTTACAAAGATAAAGTAAGGGAAACATATGAAAACCTATATGGAGACAATATAAGGACTGAAACGTACGTTGAAAGTAGAATTTAAATATGTAAGGAATTAGGCACCGGGGAGGCGGGAGGGAGTGTGGGGGGAGGGGTGGGTTGAGGGAGGGGGAGGTCGGTTTTTCAAAACTAGAAAGAGATGAACATGCTTAGTATCGCGATCTACGTTTCATGTGAAATATGCGATGAAGAGTTAGAAAGATCTGTCTCAAGATTACAATTCCATTAATATTATTTGATGATATAGATATATGGCGGGTGTTTTGATGGTAAGAGATGGCCACAGACAACTGCTCAGTAATCCGTTCTTAGATAGGCAGCCGGCTTTATTATTTTTTATTCTATAGCGGACAATGGAGGAAATGGGTCTCCTATATGGTAAGTGAACACCGTCGCCCATCAACAACCGTACCAAAGTCCGCGCATTGTTTGTATTGCCGGCATTTTACGATATCCTCACTCACTCTGTAAAACACTGTACACATACCGCTTCACGATGAGTATTCTATGAGCCCGTGGTATCAAATGCTTTGCATGACTCACCCACGGTTGAAAATACGAAGCTTACACGATATAACTTGGTGAGAAATATACTATAAGTACTATTTTTTACCTCCAGAATGTACCTTCAGCTGCTTGCAGAGGTATAACTAAACCAATATGACTTGAGGACCTTCAAAAAGACATTAAAAGTCGGCAACACAACTCTTGCTGGGGCTGGAAGCTGGTGGACAGCTTAATATAGGAGAGCCTACGTTTGCCTCCTGTTTTTATAAAAAAAAGTCAGGCATAATTTTTCTTTTATAAGATACCGTATATGATACCGTCACGTTTTAACCCACACATAATTAAGGTTAAGGATTTCAATAGGATTAAAATCTTTTTAAAAGCCGACAACACAACAATAACCTATCATTGCGGATATGGTAGCTCTTAGCTGTCTTCACCTAGCTTTTAGGTATAAGCTGTTAGCTCCTGACTCTTCTTTCTTTGGCATCATCATCATCATTTCAGCCCTAAGACGTCCACTGCTGCATAGGATTGATATGATATGACACTGATTCACTTCTTTGGCATACAATAAAAAAAGGATACGTCTTAAGACTGTTCACCTTGTACGTCGTGTGGATGTAATGAGAGCGGGGTGGGTAGTTAGACAATTTTACAACTGCGCCGCTCCGTTTTTTGGGAGACTCCGCTAGGTGTGTGAAGATAATTATGTAGATATGCCATTTGAATTATATCTTGTTATACTCACAGAACAGTTTTTGAACTACGAACAATGCAGTGTCGAAGGAACATGAAATAAATTCAACAAAAAGTGAGAGTCATGATGTGTCCATGGGCGGTGATTACTATCAACAATCCACTTTTTTTGTTCGATATCGGAAAACGCAGCAGGTCTCCTGTATGGTAGGAGAACAGTGCCGCCCTTGAACAATTGCGCCACAGTCCGCGCATTCGTTGTGTTGGCATCTTTTTACATCTCTTAAGCGGCTCTTTTGAAGGCCTCCGATATCCTCATTCGCTTTTGCGAAACACAGCACAGGTACCGTTTCAAGCTGTGTATTCTGTGAGCCCAATATCACTGCGGACGAGCCAGCCCAATTAGTGCACTAGCATATGCTTCAGCATGGCTCTCCCACAGGTGAAAAGTATTTTATTAGTAACATAGAATATTAATTATATACATTATTTGATAGTAGTTCTACTAAATATTCTATGACAGTCTCCAGGCGCGGTACAAATTTGCATATGTCGAAATAATTCACCCACACTAGCGCGCGTTAATGTGTGTATTGATAAGTTTGTAAGACACGTAAGAAAGAGGGGAAGAAAATAAGATGGGAAATTGTCTTGCGGGAGATTATTTAACTTACACGCTTCCTACTCATGGGGCTACGCTCAATGCGAAATAAACATGGGATACTTATTTATTTTAAAAGGTGGCGTTTAATAACACAATATGAATGTACTTTTTAGGTTATAGCGGACAATAAAACAGCTAGTTTTTTTACGTTAAGATCGTCGCACATGGGCAATTGCTCCGCATTCCACGCCTTAATGTGTTGCCGGCTATTGACGCTGCTTAAACTGCGTATCCTTACACATTGAGCGAAAACGTATTAGTATTATTTCAAGTTGGTGTGTTATGAACCGGTGGTATTACTCCAGACAACCCGGCTTAATTAGTGCGTTAGCATATGCTTCAGGATAGCTCTCCCACGAGTGAAAAGGTAGTTGTATTTGAAAACGGTACTTCTACTATGTTTAGCTGAGCGCAAAAACCCGGCAACACAACCAATGCGCGGCCTATGGCGCGCCATGGGTGGTGTTATCTTACCATGTAGGAGACCCACTTGCTTCGTTGTCCGCTATACCATAAAAGATATATAAATGGCGTTGTAAGCGTAGCATTATTACTTTGCAGGCAATCTTTATTATTTTTATATGTTTATATTTTTTAATGAAAATTGACAGGCAAACGAACAGGAAATTCAGTTAGGATAAGCGGGCCTCCCTCCATGAATACCCCCAATGCCTGCCACGCCACAGATGCGTTGCCGGCTTTTTAGGGATAGTTACGCTCTTATTGAAGTTTCCCAAGTCGTAATTGCTTAAAACATATCAACAAGCAGCTTATGTCACGGAGTGATGGTGCCACAAAATGCCTTAATGAAATTTCAGCTGCAGATGTTAATCCAAAACAGTTCCTCAGACCATTAAATTAACATTAAATGATTCATTTGATATGATTGAATAGCGAAACTGAGGTCTCGTGGGCCAAAATATTGAATAAACATTGCACAAAGGGTTGTGGCCTGTAAAACCGGTGTACGTATGACCTTGAAAAGTCGTACTCCAACGTACGCCTGAAATAGATTTTTAACGGAACATTTTTATTTGAGCGACGCGAAAACGAGAGTGGAGATTTTTGGCAGTTTTTTTGGTGCACAAATGAATGGGGAAAAATATTTTTTAGGCGTCCGCGCGGCATTTTTTATATCGGAATCTAAAAAACAAAAAACCTAACAGATTTATACACACGCTTTGGGTGGAAAGTGAAAGGCTGATGCTTTTTGTCCGTTGGCCTATTCACTTTATTGCAACTGCTTTTTAAACTTCACATTTAATGACTGCCACACTTCTGATCGGTTTGAATGAATTAATTTCTCACTTGTTTTATGTAAAATCCAATTGTTTTGAATCTACAGTATCAATTCAATGCTTTTTTGGCAAATGCTTTTTAAATGTGATTGACGATTGACCTTTTATTTATCTGATAAATGTTTTGCGACATAATGAAGCTGGATTTCACTCAGCTGGCCACATCGCACGTAGAGCGGTTGGCCGATGGGGCCGACAAGTGTTAAGTGGAGACCACGGACCGGCAAACGCAGCGTGGGACATCCGCCCACAAGGTGGACAGACAACCTTATACAGATCACCGGAAGACGCTGGATGCAGGTCGCCTCCGACAGGTATTCATGGAAGTCCAAGGAGGAGGTCTATGTCTAGCAGTGGACATCTGACAGCTGAAGGGATGAAGCTGGATTTTAAATGCATGAAACCATCGTGAAACAGTACTTCTACTGTGTTTTGCTAAGTGTATGAGGATATTGGAGACCCTTGAAATACCGTCAAGAGAGCGTAAAAATCCGGCAACACCTCTAAAGCGCAGTTTTTCACCCAGTTGTCTATGGGCGGCGGTAACATATCATAGAAGAGGAATATCTGCTAAATTGCATACTATAAAAAAATGGAAAATAATTTTTATCAACCTTCAAATTAAACCAAAAAGAAAATTTTGGGTTTGATATCGATCAAAATCCTAGGTCCTTATATGATAACAAATAAAATATTTCATAAATAGATTAATAAACTACATCTTTCAAAGTTTTCAAAGAACATAAGTAGCCATATTTATTCAGAAGATATTGCATCTTTATCAGATATACATGACAACTTATCAAACCTACATGAAAAGTCTTTTTATAAGTTGAAGGTATGTATGTATAACACTGTCATAACTGATGCTCATGGACAACATAACAATTCGCACTTTGATCGTGTTGCTGGCTTTGTCTCTAAAATTGTCTCTTTTCCCGTGAGAGAGCCATGCTTAAGCACTAATTGGGCCGGTACGTCCGAAGTGTTACCTAGGGCTTACAGAATACTCAGGGTGGAATGGTAGTTTTACTTGTAATGGTACTTCTACTATATTTCTCTGAATGAGTGAGGATATTGGAGGCCCTTAAAAATGCCACTTAAGCGGCGTAAAAAGTCGGCAACACAACCAATGCGCAGACTATAGCGCGGTTGTCCATGGGCGACGGTGTTCTGATACCTTATCTGCTCTGTTGTTTGCTATATTTTAAAAAAACTGTTTAACCTCATGATCTTCTGTCTCAGGAAAACAGATTTCACATTTGCTAGTATTCTGTGAGGCCGTGGTATCGAACTAGCCCAAGTATACATCAGTTTGGCTCTTCTACGGGCAGAAACCGATTATCTTAAGGTTTTTATGAATGTAGAGTTCCAACAGTGAAAAGAACAACATATTGATTGGTGTTAACGTAAATAATTGTAGTGTGCAGCCGAGGCAAGACGTGGCAGAGCGCCAAACGTCTGAAGCATCTTGATGACTCTTTTAATTGACTCTTTCTATTGTAAAATCGATTGTGCATCGTTGTGTGTGCTTTTTGTTGCAGTCTGGTTGACGATTATTTATATGTATATACACATATGATAAGTTAGCAATAGAAAAAAATATTAAATTTCCTATGGACCGATGGTAACAAAACGTGATATCTATTTAATATTATATTTTTCAAGTCAATACTTCCTTTTTTCATTCATGATTTCATTTCATTCATGATAATTCTAAATTAAATTAAAAGCTGAAAAAAATACTTCATTTTTTTAAATAAAAACAGATACAAAAAATCTCAAAATAAGAAAAACTCCATTACTAAAGTAAATCGTAGGTGTGGTGTAAGAGTTGTCAATAAATAAGTATAAATCCTATTTTACGGCGAAACTATTAAAGAATTGAAAAAAGATTGGATTTAAAAAGCAAATATTAAAATGAATCACCGTAGAAATATATAGTAAATAAATTAACACCGGATCTGTCTTCAAAACCCTAAGTAACGTTTTCTAAAACGTGTAAAGCTGAAAGCCTTTCAGAGTAGACAGACTTTTTATATCTTTAAGTTTTACCTGAAAGTTAAGTTGCGTATTATATCTGTTTGATTTTTTTAAACAGAAACGATGGAAAACGAGTAGGCGCCGTATCTAGTAAGTGATCCTTTGCCCATGGACACTCGTGCTGGGGCACAAGTGCGTTGTCGGCTTTTAAAAGAAAGAAACGCTCTTCTTTTGCAGATAACCAAGTCTTATAAGTTTGAAAATACCGCTAAAGGAAGCTGATTTTATAGAGGGGAGAAGATTGTGAAAATAATTTAGAGGTATGGCTACGTGGTTTTGTACATTACGTTAGTAACTGGTTCTATGCCCGGTCAAATATAACTTAATTTCTAAATTCGGTCTTTGGAAGGACTTGACAGTGACCTTAATCAATTATCATGTAATAACAATAATATTTTTATTTAGATTTTCTATAAAATAGAAGCTTAAGGCACGGCTTACCTAGGATAAGTAGTTGTGTGCCCATGGACACTAAGCCAGCCATTTTAAAATTATCTTATTTTTAGAGAGTCCGCTAGCTAAGTGGTTTTAAGCCTATTATGAAGCAAGAGGTATCGGGTTCGAATCTTAGCCCAACAGAAAAAATAATTGATTATTTATTCTGTTTGGGAAGGCTTCATAGTGGCCGGCGGTGTTTTCTTACCATATAGGAGACCTACCTGTTCCGTTTTCAGCTATATCATGAAAAAAATATATTTATCTGTGTTTTTTATTTTTTATTAGTTTTTATTAAACCGCTTGTGTTGCCGATCTGTATTAACTACCTTACTGTTAGTAGAATATCTTCATACAGATGCACATGGGTATGCAAAGTTAAAGTAATAATTTATAGGGGTCAGTAAAACTGCATAAGTAATTACGATAAACTAATTGCTTCTGCAAAAATCTGAGGCCGTGTATCGTATTTTGACAAGTGGAATGAGATCACACGACAGGCTCGTAATAAAAATTATATGCTTCAATTTACGAGTGAGGGGTGTGAGGTCGCGGGAGGAGAGGGGGGGGTGAGCCAAAAAATGCCCTCCCCCCACCGCCCCCTGATTGCGGGATCGAATCTCGCTAAACGAAAGCGATGGGGGCCGAAAAATTTCGCGGTGGTAGGAGAGAAACACTGCCCCCCTATAAAGCGCGATACATATTTTTTTTGTTCGCCCAACATTATCCCTGCTTCCAACTATGCAGTGTTTTGTAATTATTAATTTTTTTTATTTTTCTGCCACTGTGTGTGCCTTTGTCATTGTATTATTCCGCTGAGTGCCCTGTTTGCCGCCTTTTTTCGCCGATATTCAAGAATGCTCAGTAATTTTATGTGAACGCAACAGAAACGCGATGCATTTTAATGCCACGCATGTGTATGCTAATTAAAATGTTCAATAATCATCTCCATTCTATTGTTTACATTGATTCTTTTTGTACGACCACTCGGATCTACTTAGAGCATTGAAAATTATATTTTTTACCGCTTCAAACGATCTGTTATCACACAATTTCCCTCCAAAACAACGAAAAATTTTGTATTATGATTATTTTTATCTCACAACGCAGAAGAAGAATGTATAATAAGTTTTAAATGCCTCTTAAGTCTAGTCTTTCTTCCTATTATTTATTGGCTCCTTTGTCTTTATCGATCACAAATTTTAATACCTTTCAATGCTTCTTAATTAATTAAATGACAATTATCAATAGATAATACAGATTGTCTTTTCACAGTTCTTTCAAATCTTTAATCGTTTCTATAGACGCGTATACTTTTTTGTGTTATTCTATACCGGGATACGGAGCAGATGGGTTTCCTATATGATAAGAGAACAACGCCGACCGTGAACAATCGCGCCACAGACGCGCATTGGTTGTGTTGCCGGCTATTTACGCCGCTTAAGCGGCACTTTTAAAGGCCTTCGATATACTTACTCACTCTGCGACAGACAATACCGTTTCACGCTGAGTATTCTATGATCTTCAACTAGTCTGCGTTGTTTTATTAATATGATTGTTCTATTTATACATATAAACAAATAAAAAAATGGAATGTCTCTTTGTAATATTAAAATAACTGCTTTCCACTACATGCATATGAATATATGTTCATACGGTACACATATTAACATTTTGTATGTCTGTTTGTTCTGGAACGGCTGCACCAATTTCGACGGGACTTTCACTGACAGAAAGCTGATGTAATTTGAAGTAACTTAGGAGGTTATTTTTCGGGTTTACTAGGCCAATGCATTGCTGAGGGTTCATAATTGGATCCACTAAGTTGCGTACCGGCCAGGACGACGTATGCCGAGTCCACTAATCTTTGAAATTCCTAATCGTCAATCAGGATTGAATGGATTTCGTTATTTTTTTATATTTTTTATTGTGAGGAGAAAATATAATCGATAAATATTGCAAAATACCATGTAATTTTAACTATACAACAATTAAAATAGATTCCAACAACAGATATGTTGTTAAGACAAATCATCTGTTGGGTAAAATATTAGATTCAGTGCACAGTTAAAAATGTTTTATTGTTACTTTAGGTTACATAACAGAAACATAGTATCTGTAAATTATTATTTATTAATGTTTTTTAAGTTATTTTTTTCATGGTACAGCGGATCTCTTACATGATAAGAGAACACCGCAATCTATGGACAACCGCGCCATAGTCCGCCCATTGGTTATGTTGCCGGCTTTTGTCACCGCGTAAAAGCCATTTTTAAGGGCAACCGATATCCTCACTCACTCATTCAGTGAAACACGGTAAAGCTACCGTTTCACTGAGTATTCAGTGAGCCCGTTGTATTACTTCAGATGAGCCGGCGCACTTAGGGCGTAAGCATATGCGTCAGCATAGCTTTCCCACGGGTGAAAACAGAGTTTCTATAGGGAATACATTTAATATATGAATTATTGTAGTTATTTTTATTAAATTTACATTTTTATATATTTAGAGGTTATTCACAGCTCTGTAGCTGTTCTAGAATCAATGGTTTGTGAATTTTTATACTTTGACGTAGCGCGTAGTACTACGAAATACGCCTACGAGCCTACGGCCTAATGTTGTCTCTAGAAAATTACGCAACAACATTATTTTGGTAAATGGGAAATTTTTTGAATTATTTATCAGAGGGTTGATGTTTTTTTCTGTTTATACAGTTTTAATATGGTTATGGTAACCGGCTGCGTCCGGTTTTATGGCTTTATTTATGAATGTGAATATTTTTTTTTATGTTTTGATCATTATTCTCATCATTGCCCAGTATACATTGGAAACAATTTGTTTTTATGTTTTAATAAATCTAATAAACAGACTTATATTATAAATGTTTAAAATATAATTGCAGCTGAAGAAAATTTTACTCACTTCAACTCAGTGTTTCGTTCCATAACTGAGCGTTTTTTTAAAGAATTTCGTGCCGCGCACTACCACTGTGCGAAATCAGCTACTAGCAGAGATATATTCAAATCTAGACAAGTTGGTACAATCAAACAAAGAGCATACACATTACTAAAAAGTCAGAAACGCAACCGCGGGCTATCTGAGGGTAGCAATTTATCAGCGATTCAAAAATTCAAAAATTTCAGTTCAAGTTTTATTTCTTACTATAAAATATACAAAAAATATTTCAAAGTTAGAAAAGTGAATATATGAGTACCTTAGAACATTTTTGTTATTAAATCTTTTGCTAACTTATGCATAATTTTGTTTATCTCTTTTTATTGTATAGCGGTCAACGGAGCAGGTGGATCTCCTATATGGTAAGAGAACACCGCCGCCCATGAACAACCGCGCCACATTCCGCGCATTGGTTGTGTAGCCGGGTTTGTTATGCCACTTAAGGGTTATAATTTCAAGGGGGTCCGATACCACACTTATTCGGCGAAAAACATTAAAAGTAACGTTTCAAGCTAAGCATTCCGTGAGACCTTGGTATCACTTCCGACGAGCCGGCCCAATAAGTGCGTCAGGATCGCTCTCCTACGAGTATAAGACTTAGTTCTATAAAAAAAGGTTACGTATTAATAAATCTCTATTTATTTAGCACAATGTATGCTTTCATACAATGATGATAGCAGATCCACCTGCTCCGTTGTCTGCTATAGAATAAAAATAAATAAGAAAAAGTCTTGCAAATAAAAACCAAAAATGTTAGATGAAAGATTGAAAATGTTACGCAATTCCTTCATAAAAGTAGCGAACAGCGAGCGGATATATTTCATAATTATTGCGTAGATATTTTCTATCCCTCATCTGGTCTCCCCTCAAACTAAAATCTAGCTACAACTAAAGCTATAGAACTCACGCTTCTGTTTTGAAAGCCCACACCCGGAAAAATTAAAATCGATTAAATCCGTTTTTGTTAACTGTTTAGCATACGCCGAGATTATTCACACAGTCTGCAACGATTATGGTATGTTATTGAAAAGTTTATTTTAGATTATTACTAATTTGTCATTGTTTACTCTCTTAATGGAAACGGTGGAAAACAAGCTGGAGGCTCATCTAGGGTAAGTGGTCCTCCGCCCATGGACACCTCTAAATCATCATCATCATTTCAGCCGTAAGATGCCCACTATTGGACATTGGCCTGCGACCTGCATCCAGCGTCTTCCGGCGACATTATTATTTAATTCTAATATTTGATATTATTTTTACAGTATCTTTAATACTAGACGTACCTTATATAACGATCCAATCTATTACCACTGCAATCTTCAACTTGATATATTTATTATACAATATAAATGATTTATTTGAAGAAATTAGTCAATTATTTGTAGTTGTACTTGCATCAATTTTATTACTGTATTTCGATGAGTGAAGATTTTGGAGGCATTTAAAAATGCCACTTAAGCGGCATAAAAAGCCGGTAACACGATTAATGCGCACTTTTGCGCAGTTGTCCATGGGCGGCGGTTTTCTCTTACCATATAGGAGACTTATCCGTTTTGAGTCCGCTTTTCTATAAAAACAAAGAAATATTACCACAAGTAAATAAAATATGATATTTAATTCATTAAAGGAGCAAAAATCACAACAATTACTGCTTTCCAATGCTTAACTTGTCTTTGAGTTTTGACGAGCTGAAGTTTAAGTACTCTTGAATTTTGAATTTGAATTGAAAACACAAAGGGATTGCTATTCTTATTTGTTGATCGGGATACGGCCTGAATTTCCTCTTAAATTTTATATTTGGGTCACGGAAACCGGTCAAGGATTTTAATGTATCATGGTCTATTTTGCGTAGTACGCCTATAACCTACACTTCGCTCGAACAAACGAAGTATGTAAAAAATATTATTTGAATAAATCAAATTGAAAAGTTGTTGTCAAAAAATAGTTCGTATTTCAATATAATTAGAGTAAATTGGTTGTTATTTTTAAATTTTATGTCAATTAAATTTGAGAGCCTTGTAGCTAATTGGTTTTATATGTCTACCACGAAGCGAAAGGTAACGGGTTCGAGTCCCGTTACGAACAATTATAATTTAATTTATAATGTATTCGGTCTCTGGAAAGGCTTGAGTTTGTCTTAATACTGTTGCATCCGTGGGAGGGCCATGTTGAAGCATATGCTGTCGCACTAATTGGACCGGCTTGTCAGAAGTGATAAAACGGTCTCACAGAATATTCAGCTTAAAATGGTATCTGTACTGGAAACGGTACTTCTACTGTTTTTCGGTAAGTGAGTGAGGATTTCGAAGGCCCTTAATAATGCGGCTTAACTGAAATAAAAACCTGGTAACACAACCAATGCGTGGACTGAAGCGTGGTGCCCATGGGCGGCGGTGTTCCCTTATCATATAGGAGACCCACCTGCTCCATTATCCGATACACTATAAAAAAACAATATTATGATAAGTATTTTTCGTTAAGTGATAACACATAAAAGACCGCGTGCTATCCTATTTTCCTATTCCTATCCAGGCAATCAAAACCAGAAACACTGAAGTTGAACGTACCTCTGCGAAGCAAGCTACGACATCTCGTAGCATAAATTATTTTTGTTTCTGATATTAGTTATGAAAACATTAGATGGAAATAATATTAAATGAATTTACAAATATTGTATAATGTAAAATCCTTCGCTATTTCAAAATCATAGGCTTTTAATGAATTTCTAAGAGTATACATCTAAACAAAAAGTTCGAGTGAACTAGAACCTTACACATGTATATTTATGTGTGGTATTCTCTTAAAAATATAAATTTAAAATAATAAAAAAAATTAAATTTTAAGTAAAATAATTATTCATTAAATTATTGAATAAGGCAGTGCATTTTTATAGTTTTTTTATCTTAACTGAAAATTATTTAAAGTAATTTTGATTATAATTTAAACGCAATTAAAAGTCAAATAGATCCGACAAGAATTAGTTGTATAAAATATTTTAATGAAGCCTATAAGTTTTTTAAATCTCGTTCACGTGATTCTTAAAATTACTGAATTTCAAATTAGAAATTAAATAGCCAGCCCTTGACATAGACACTTTCTTAGGAATAAGATTACTGAACTGAAGCTGTTAACAAATAAATTTTATTGTATGTAATATATTTGTGTTTTTGTTCAAATGTCACAAGTTATGTCAAAATTTAACATGCTATGCGTGTTAATGAAAATTGGGAAACAATCCAGCAGGAAATTCAACTAGGGTAAGTAGTCCTTCATTCATGGACATGATGGTCAGGATATGAAAGCACCCAGATTCTAGTAATTGCGAATCTGCGCTCTATACTTATAATATAGAGGTTGTGTGTTGTGTGTTTTGTTACTTTGTAGAGAGTTATCTCTGGATCTACTGAACCGATCTTAAAATTTCTGCACCCAATTTAAAGCTACGTTATTTGTGAATAATATATGCTATAAACATATCCTAAAAATGAAAAGATTTTTGGGTGGTAATTGTATTTGTGAGTTAAATAATTAGTTAATCGTTAAGGTTTCTTAAATACGTTGTCCAAACAGTGAAAGATTGACATCTAGAGAAAAGTTGTAGTGTGTTTCTGCAGAAGTGATTCAATTTAGTGTAGTTTCAAAAAGGAAATATTATCAAGCCTCTAGAATAATATTTTATATGTATTTTTATGGTAAGAGAACACCGCCGCATCATAATCCGCACATTGGTTGTTTTGTCGGCTTTTTACGCTACTTAAGTAGCATTTTTATGGGCCTCCGAAATCCTCATTCACTCAGCGAAACGCAGTAGAGGCACCGTTTCAAGCACAACTATTTCATGTTGAGTATTCTATGAGCCCGTGGTATCACTTCGGACGAGCCGGCCCAGTTAGTGCGTCCGCATATGCTTCAGCATTGCTCTTCCACGGATGTGACAATATTAAGACACTTCCTGAGACCGAATAAATTTTATATTAAATTATAATGTATAATTGTCATTTAGCTACGAGGCTACCACATTTGAATACAATTCAAGAAGAAACAATGACAGCGTTCAGGTGAGGCCGCCGAGTACTTTAAAAGTTAATTTGGCCTCAAAATTAAAAGGAAAGAGGTAAAATGAGCGACCTACGTACAGATAATTATCCCACCCTCGCAAAAAACCAATATCGAAACATATGTAAAAAACGTTGTATATTAACATCGTTTAACATATATAAATATATAGGAATGTAGGTAGGCGTCCCAGGGTGGTTGATTAAAAATCATGACATGCGCAGAATCATTTAAAAACTAAGGGGAGGCTTGGTTAATTTTTAAGTATTGATCAAAAATTGTGTATGTGGGGGTCGCCACCCTGCCGCGTGCGTGAATTAGATTTTTGTCGGAAATTTTGTCACTAGAATCGCTTTTATCGTCTCGATTCTGATGGACTTTTAGATCTTAGTGCCTAGTTATGAGTGTGGAGTAAAACAGATGATGGGATTGTTTTATAATCCCCCATTAAAAAGGGGATGTTATTAATTTTAAGTTTATATTTAATTTGTAGATAGATAACATATATTCGTAGATACAATATGATACTAATAAAAAAGCAATTCCAGAGTCATTTACGTTTGAATATAGGAAGCCAAAGTGTGTTTGTCAATGTAATTATAGATAAAAAAATGTTAGTTATTTGATTTAGTATTGGTTAGTTACTTAATGCAATAATAAATCATTCGCTTATTACAATTCTATTATTTTTAGCAGTATCTACAAAAAATGTTTTAATAAATGTTGAAACTACCAATTTTTGTGTGAAATTCGATGAAGCCACATGGCTTAACCATTCAGGTATTATCCCGTTCTATTGTTTTTCACACAAACTATTTCGCACATTCAGTTTTAGCGGCATGAAATTTATCTAGCGATATTTAGCGAAAATCCAGATCAAAATTATATAATATGACGCATCATTGAGCGGTTTTTATTCAAAATGCTCGCCATATTTTTTATTTAACATAATTTTAGTGAATATTTATCTTCATTTTAAAGATGTATTTAATAATTTTAGAACAATTTTACTGTATTTTACCTCCAAATTATTAAATCTGAGATTTTGCCTTCAAAATACATTCAAAAGAATAATATAAATCGTATAAATAGACAATTAACTAAATTAAATTTATAACAAACCATAGACTGCTTTTTTTAAAAAGTTTTCCTTTACCCAGCATTTCATAAAAAAAGTAACCCGAGAGAGCGTGTAAAACAATATTTTTCTGTGGAAAAGCGTTCCACTTTTAAAAATTGGCGGGAACTATAAGAAGTGAGACGTGTGAATTGTGTCAGTCTGGCACCGCTAGTCGCAAGGTAACACAGGGTAAGGGGGTAACAAGGCATATGTCATTGTATTCTTTGACGGCTGTTTGCGAGGGAAATACTTGTTGTGTCTGACACTAGTTGACTGGAGGGCGTGTATTTTAAAAAGATATTCTTTCTGCAACAGACACGTGCTCTTTTCGCTTCCATAAACAACGAATCGCTAAGAGAAAAACACGCATTCTAAAATGGCCAACCATATAATTATAATGATACATTACTGGAATTATACCTGTATATTGCATTGTATATATGTATATTGGTCTGAGGTCTCAATATTGAGAGAGTAAAGAAATGGTTTTAAAGAATGCATAAATATGTTATAACGAATTCTTAATATTTTATCGGCACAAATATGAAAAAATCTCAGCGCATGAAAACCTAAATTTTCTAGATTTATTTCCATAAAAATATGTAATAAACCGAAAGTAGAACAATTACTTTGGCAGTATTCAAAAAGCGTAAACTAGAGAGCACAGATAGAATAGTGGGAAGCACGCAATAATTTAAATCAAAAAACAAACGAAAAATGAATGAAAGAACGGGCGAGGCATTAGAATTCAGGCGGCGAGAACTCGAACTAAACATCTCAACTCGCATGTAGAGAATAATTTAAAAATACGCAAAATACGGGGCACTTCTAACAGGGGGCACAATATACCCCACACCTCCTATTTTGCGTATTTTTCGGTATGCGTGGCAGGTGGCGACCCCTCGCGGGGGGTTCGTTAAAAAGCACCCGAGTACGTATTATAAAAGTTGCGCCTACCGCGTGTAAGTAGTGAGCGGGGGTGTGGGGGCCCCCCCACCCACCTAGTTAGACAGTTAAAAGTATGCGGTATTAACGGAACGGAAATGAATATACGAGTAGGTAGGTACGGGTTTTTGGGAGGCTGTGACGCCGCGGGTTAGATTATGAGAATACTTCGGGCTTTTATTTCGTTTTTTTTCATTTCGGGGTCGTTGGAGCCCGGCGAGGGCTGTGTTTAGAAGTTAGTTATATGACGGGTTATGTCGGTGGAATTTTAATGCGACGCCGTAATTATTTTGTACGTCGCTCGTTTATTTCTATTAATTTTATCATGAACTGAATTGAAATGGCCTTTCATTATTTGACTCCTCGCGGAACTATGAAAACAAGTAGTTCACTTGACGGAATACCAAAAATACCTTTTAAAATTGTTAAATGACGTTACGGAATAGAAAAGCCTTTTCAAAAAAGTGTTATTTCGTCATAAAATGACCAAAACTACATTCACACCAGCTGTTAAAAGTATTTTTAGATGAATTTGAATAGAATAGCGGAAATGTTAAACTTAAATTTATTTTAGAATTTATTTTCAAAAGAAACATGTATTTATTGGTGACAATTTTCAAACCTTGTCTCTAATAAATATTACATTATTCACAGAAGTATTATTTTTGACATGAAAATTTTAATCAATAATGTATAAATTGTTTATTAAACACATCTGATTTGTTTTAAGACTAATCCCACGTAAAAAACAAAGCAAGATAAAAACTTAGTAATAATAAAAAATAGAATTAAATTTTAACTTTATAAGTAAATAAGCCTTCGATCAAAAGGAATTTCATGAAAATCATTTAGCAGCTGCAATGTCACTACCAGACATACAAACATACACAAAGATATTATAACATCCTTTTCTTGGAAGTTTAACACATATAAAAATCTAAAGACTAACTAGCAGTATGCTCACCTGGAGTATTTCACCACCCATTGGCGTGCATTACCGGCTATTTAAGGATATGTACGCTATTTTATTAAACGGCCCCAAATGATCTGCAGGCCTAACTCCAAAATATAGTGCAAAGTAGCATAGTATACAATTCCTAAAAAACCCTCTCTTTTTTATAAACCTTCTATAAAAAACGGGTGCGCTGGCCTTTTAGAGATAAGTACAGTTTTTTTAAGGTGCCTAAGTCGTTTTGGCTTGGATATACTGCAGTCACTGGTTGTGCACAGCACTGAATGCCTCAAAAGTCGTTCAGTTGTGGATCGAAAGACATCGGGGTGATACGGATGAAATTTAGCAGTCCATACAACTCCCCGCAACTAACAGAACATAAATATTGATGAAATATAAAAATCTAATATTAAATTTTAGTTGAAAATCGGATCGAGTGAGGCTTGTGATTTCACGCCCATCGCTAATTGCTCGTTGGGGTACTTCAAATCATTTCCGTTACTAATTACAAACATTTACAAGTACACTTGAGGTGTATTTCAAAATTCAAATCATATTAGGCAAATCAAATTTTATATTTACGTTGCGAAATTTTTTTCCACTTACTGACATCAACAACTCAACCGTGGGAGAGAAAAGCTGTAACATATGCTGACGCAATTGGGCCGGCTCGTACGAAGTGATACCACGGGTTAACAGAATACTTGTACTTCTGTTTCGTCGAGACAGTAAGGATAATGGAGGCCCATCAAATAATGCCGCTTAAGCGGCTTAAAAAGCCGGCAACAAAACCAGAGCGCTTTGTCCCATGGGCGGCGGTGTTCTCTTATCATATAGGAAAACCACTTGTACCGTTGTCTGCTATACAATAAAAAATATTTAATAATTATTTATATATATCAAAAGTTAGCCATGGGAGACGTATGTTGACACATCTGGCTTATAGAATTCTAACATACAACTATCTTATTTAATTGATTTAGGTTACCTGAGATTAAGTTTTAAAGCTTAAATGGCGTAAATCTCTAACTACACAATCAAAGCTCGGATTGCAGCTTGGTTGGCCATGGGCATGATTTCTTACTATCAGGAAAGTGATTCGTCATTTTCCGCTATATTATCAAAAATCACATAAATCTTACGTTACTGGCTATTAAGAGATGCGCCTAAATGTTAAAAGAGCCAATGAACTCAGATTTATTACATTTAAAATATATAATTTTTCTTTATTTTAATCCCGGATAACTTTGGAGACTTTTTCTTAATATAAACAAATCGTTAAGTTATTAAAATAATAAATAACTCCTGATATTATAATAAAGGTATATTAATTTACTGTAAATTTTAAAAACTGCCGTCACATAAAATCAATATTCAAATAATTAAACAATCATTTATAAAATACTTTATTAATTTCTACAATTAAGATTGCGCTGCTAAAAATATAACGCCACATTTCAAATCAAAAGTATGGACTATAAATTTTTTACGCCTGAATTTTTTTAACAGCAATTAAATTGTGCAATAAAAAGATTGCTACATATTTGTGTAAGGCGCTCACCAGTCGTTATCAAAAACAATATAAGAATCAGCGGTCTGCTTTGAGGACAATAGATTATGCTGTTGGAAGGGTTCATTTAGATTTTTTTTCAGTGTCCGCATTTATTGAATATTCCGTCCAGAATATGTGCTTTTATACATAAATCTTATATAAAGTATGCCAGATTGGGTTATATGCGAATTTTATTACCTTATGAAAACATAAAGGAAGTTTGTAAAGCAGGAAAATGGTATGTATGTATACGTAACTTCCAAGTTTTCATAAGGCACAATGTTGGCAGTAATCTAGCATGAAACGTCGCATTTCTAACAAGAGTGCCAACATAGAAACACAACGATTTATAAGAAAATGTAAACAGGAAGAGTCGTATTTTCATTAGGAGTAGCATTCGGCCCGCGCCACCTAAACACCCCCGAATAGACCGAAAATACTCGGTTATGATTAATTCGGAATGCGCCGCGCATTGATCAAGGCACCGAGGCTTTTTACTTCAAACTACCCATCTCTTACCCTCCCCTCTACCCCCTGTAGAGCGAGACTAATGCGCGGCCGTCTCACTCTAAAACAAAGATGCTAAAAGTTCTTTCGCAAGTATGAAGATTTTAATTTCATATTTTTGACGAAACGGTTCTAATTTTACAAATTGCATCAAGACATTATCGACTCTATTGGATTGTGTTAAGGCTGACATTCGTCCACGTTGCACGCGTACTTATTTCCATTTTCTAATGCCGAATTAGTTTTCGAAGTGAAAAGATACAGTGCCAAGACTGTGTGAGTGGTTTAATTAGAATTGGACTTAAGTGTGTTGTGTTAGAGTTTAATTTTGTTCGGCGGACGGTCTAAAGAAATAATTCTCAAGTTGTACCCCGAAATTAGTCGAATAAGGAGAAAGGGGTTCATACGACGGGTGGTTTTAAAAGAAGGCAAAAAGGTGGGGATAGAAAGATGCGCAAAGACTTAGTTTGCGCGGGGGTGTAGGGGGTGTTATAAAATATATAATTCTATACTTACAATACTTGTAAATACGGCACGCGGAAGTACTGCGCTCCTTCTACTTTGATACTTTTTCCTTCAATGACTACTGTTCATTCTAAACATTACATTTAGGAATTTACATATAACACAAGACCGACATTTTTATTCATATTTCTCTTACTGTTTTCTTTGAAGTAAAGTGACGTGACGTGACGGAAAGCTTTCTGTCTCTACTCTTATAACACTTTGAGACATCCAGATAAATTATATTTGAGATATTACTTACTATATAAACTATGAAACGTATCCAACAAAAGTAGTCAAATTAAAAAATAGGATTTCTATATAAGGTAAATATGGTGTACCTTCGGTAACCTCACTCAATCAGAGAAACAATTTTACACTGGTATTCTGTGAGCCCATGGTATTAGTCTGGACAGAGCGGTCACTTTCAAGCGCTTTCAAACTATACAATTTATATTTCTATTCAGACCGGATTCAAATCCGGTCTGAATAGAAGGTCTGAAAAAGGTTATGGGTTCAAACCCATAACCTTTAAGTAGTTGACAAAACCAAACAGTCTATTAGACTGCTAATATAATATAAGGTTTATAATAATCTTAGATAGAAAATCGGTCCGATTCAGAAATTTAATAACCTTTTCCTAGTTCTCCAAATATCAAAATTGGCCGGTCGCAGTATTTCGCTACATTCGCTGATATTTAGTCGCGAAACGGGATGTATTATAGAGCGGTAGTTGTTTAAAATAAGAGCGAGTCGCGCTCCCCGCGGCTCAGTTGTTAATGGTAACGTTAGTGCGGTTCGATTCTGTATGATCCAATAGAAGCTACTTACAAATAAAACTATATTTATAAGGCATTGGTAACAACGGTTGTGAATCTATTATATATTACTGAAGTTAAAAAATAACATTTTGATACAATAAAATCATAACGTACTGATTATCAAAATATATATAAATTTTTCCAGCAGCTTAATCTTAGTTTACGTAGTGATAAATACAATTTTAGATATTGTTTATAATTTGACAACTATTATAAGTGATTTAATAATTGTATTTAAAATTAAATTTAATTAAGTAATTATTCATTAAAAAAACAAGTGAAGCTACTTATGCCTGATCCGCTCATTTCGCGCGGTTCTTACTAAAAAGTTATAAAGAGGGGTGCACTAGCGCCTACGTCGTAGCCCGTAGCTTCGTAGGCCGTAGCAGGGTTGCTACATAATTTAATAATTTTTTTACATTCATTTGCTTATATTCAAAGATATAGAATTATTAATTCAGTAAAAATGCTTTTAGTACATATACAAACATACAGTATTTTAACAAGGAACAAAGGCTTTATATAACATACAAATGTATTAAATATAATGAGAAATAGAAGTATAATTTCTTTATAGTAACCAAAGAATATTAATTTTTATTCATAAATTACAACACCCTAACAATAAAACTTTAAATTACTTTTTTTTTACCTTTTCATAAAGTAAGAAAGATTTTGCTCAGTAGTCTTTCAGTCTACTAGTTAAATACAAAATCAAAAGTATTTATTCAAATAGGGTGCATAAAGGGTACTTTTTCTCGTCAATTTAAAATAATAAAACTACCATTGGTTCGGAATATATACTTCTACGAGAAAAACCAACAAGATACTCTTAGGTTTCATGTTTTTTGCTAAATTTACAATAATTAGTTTATTTATGTTTGGTAGTTTAAAAGGTACTAATTAGTTCTTTTGCAAAATTTTCCATGCATGTTGCCTTCTATGTATTGATTAATATTATAATAAGCTTTCTTCATTAAAGTATTTTTAAAAGATTCTTGTATTTACTTTCTGAGGGTAAGTTATCTCTTTAGGGATTATATTATATAATAGGAGACAGTTTCCCAAGTTTCATAAACATTTTTATAACATAATCTTTTTATAACAGAAGTATTTTGGCTATTATTTCGTAGATATTAGAACACGGGGGTAAAAGGAACGTTGACTATTCCAGCCCTGGCACTATCTTCGTTCTAAGACACCCCCGGAGCGGGGGAGGGCGGTTTAAAACACCCGCGAGGGGGAAGCGGAAATATGAAGGGAGAGCTCATTTATCAATATACTGAGACTGTTTCTTTCTTTGAGGAATTGATTATTCTACTAAGAATATTGGGGAGCGCCTGTTTTGATTTGACTTTTTGATGTTTGCATTTGATGATTAATGATTGTGCCATGTGTGAAATTAGTTTAAGCATATTGTAATTACTAATTTATGAGATCTCATCATGTCTTTTTATTCATACAGTACGTAAATCTTTGCCGTGTAGGTATGAATATCCTACTGTATTAAGTTGTCCGACTTCTGTAACTTTGTATACTAAAAAATCAAATCAGCGTCAAACTAGAAATTTACACCCAGATCAAAACTATTAACACATTTCGATACTATTAACTAATTTATTTTCATATTCTAAGAGCACACCCGTATCCTTGTATGGATAATAGGTGTCCATGGGCGGAGCACCACTTATCCTAGATGCGTTTAAAAATGATGCGTGTAAAAAATATAAGATTTTCACTCGTCAATAACATCTACATTATAAAACACTTTAAAATTTTGTATGAATTAAGTTGTTTCACGTTTTAATTAAAGAAGTGAAAAAGAATATTGCGCGATGTTAGTTTTTAATAAAAATTAAATTCAGTTTATTGTTTTTATAAAAAAAAATATCCATTAGATATTTAACTTATCCTATTTTATAAGTTAACTTGAAGAATACTCAACTTCATATAAGAGAAAGATTTATAATAAAATCTTTGTTTATAGGACAACAAAGAAATAAACGTCAACCCACAATTATAAATGTTAAATTATACACAGGTCATTAAAAGTAGGGTGCGTACTCAAAATACTGTGTGCAATGGGATAGGATGCGATATGGAAGCAATTTCTGATATTTTAGCTCTCCACGGACCCAAAGGCTACTCAAAAAAAATGTATAAATTATCGATTAAATAATTTTCAAGGGATAAATTTCTCCAATCGTAAAAGATATAAAAAATATCACACTTAATGGAAATTTAAAGAGTTTTTATAAAATTAATTAGCTTATGAGTATAGAAAATGATTGAAACAAATTATCAAATCGGCCACAACTCTCAACTTAATGGACGGCTACACATTTTTTCTACACGAAGTGTCTGGTGCTACCGATATCTTCAATACAAAATGTTATACAAAATCTCAGGTAATTAAAATGTTAACTTAAAGCCGTAAAACTAATCAAATAATAAGAATTCTGTATTAAATATTGAAATTATATTTATAAATGAACGTTTCAAGTATCTATATTCAATAGAAGTTTAATTCATTAGCATTTATCCGATCTGTAAGCCTTAAAGAATACAAAAAATCCTTTTAGAGGGATGAAATAACTAGAGTTCAATATTAACTAGAGTTTTCTTATAATTAATTGACCAGTGTTGATATACTTTTATAGTCTCGATGTTTGTCACTCAACAACTGAGCGTTTTTAAGGCATTTTGTGCCACACAACTCCACTCTGTGGAATCGACTTCTTACAGAGGTATTTCCAAGCTAATACGACTTGGAGACCTTATAAAGAGCGTATCTATCACAAAAATGCTAGCAACACACCCACAGCCCAGCTGGGCCTGGGAATGTGCATGGCCCTTATCCTAGACGAGCCTTCTGTTTGTTTGCAGTTTTCATACTAAAAATTAAGCTGTCTTTAGAGTAGCTGAAAGTAAGCTTAAAAATTAGTTTTTGTATCAAATGATTATTATATCGTCTTTAAGTCATATTCAATACGAAATTATATAAGTAATTAAATTCTCAAAGATAATGTTTCGGGCAACATTCAATTGTATATTTCGTAAGAATAAACAAAACAAAAGACTTAGCAAATAGGTAGAGGCGATATGTGACATGTGTTCAAGAGAAATAATCATTTACATATAGATTTTTTGTTAATACAATACTGAAAGACAAGTCTAGACTTCAATCCCGCGTTAATAATTTCAGCGTGAAACGGTACTTGTAATGTGTTTCACTGAGTTAGCCAGGATATCGGAGTCCCTTGAAATTGAACCACTAAATCGGCGTAAATAGCCGTCAAACACAGCCAGCGTGGAATCTGGTGAGATTGTCCATGGGCCTTTGTGTTCTCTTACTAAATAGGAGCCCATCCTTAGCTCATACTTAGCTCTTACGACTAATCTATGAAACAAGTACCGTATTCTGGAAGACAATTATTCATATTATAGTAGTATTGAATTCACTAAACATATAAAACAGAATGGTTGAAATCCGTATCCGATTGAAAAGTCGCATGAGCCATTATTAGAATAACTAAAGGCGAAATCGCATAATTCAAATACAGCCTCTTTCAAACATTTAGGTTAAAATATAAGCATCTTGCATAAGAAAACGTGGGGGCGTCCCCCTCGTATCTCCGTTTTTAGTATTTTAGTAAGTTCAGGGGGTAATTTCCCCCACGGGGTGGCGGGGTGGGAGGGTAAGATGTTGATGTTTCTTAGTTTTATATTACTGCCGTACTTTATTGCTTATTTGTGGAAGTGTGCTTTTCGTTTAGTGTATGCAGATGTTCGGGGGGGCGGTGCTCCCCTTTTATAGATCTGGTTAAGTATTTTTTTAAGATTAGGATTGTGATTTCGGTTTATGGATTCGATTCCTCGGTTAGTTTTATTTTGCACGCGCTGGCTGTAATGTTTGATGCGCGACTTGTGCGGGTGGTAAAATATTTTGATAGCTCACGGTCCCGGGTTTTGAGTTGATGTTTGGCGATTAGAGGAACCCACGCAAAGGGTAAAGTTTGATCGTGCGGCACAAATCGGGAAAACTACTACTTGTATTGTTAAGTACGAAATTAATTGAATAAAACATTATTAAAGTTAACTTTGGTAAACTTTTTTACTATTATTAGGATTTAGGATAAGATTTTAGGATATTTTATAAGAAATAAGCTTGTTATATTTGATTTGTTTCGATTTGATGAAACACGTGTTAAAACCTTTAAATATTACTTTTATTTTCACTTAGATTTCTATTATTGTCTAGTCTTTAAATTTTTAAAGTTATTTACACCATACACTCAAGAAGTTTTGGACAGATTTTCATGAAATTTGGAATTAAGGTAGCTAACATTCTTGATTAATATATGAAATTTTTATATGACAGCAAAAATAGAAAGTAAGGTTTTTATTGTAGCAGTTGTTAGGCTTTGGTGGGTTATTGAATTACTGAAAATTTATTATGTTATTACATAGAAGACAAAGATGCAAGGAAACTTCTGCACATCTATCTTTACTAATAATTGTAAATAGACTTGCTTAAGTAACCCTTAGTTGGCCTCTTTGAATTTAGCATATAAAATTGGGCCAGGCAGATACTGGACAGGATGACGTTTACCACAAACACCACTAGTAATATAATATTCTTGTTTAAATTGTTTAAAGTCAAATAAAATTCTACATATAGGAAGCTTTAGTTATTCAAAGATTGATATTTTTACTACGAGTAAAAAACTATTGTACTTATTATTTGTATCCGGTCTTGAACGGATTGACAGTGGCCGGATGAAAGTCAACACTGTCTTACCAACGGAAAAGCCATAAAGCATATACTGACGTCATCATTGAACCGGCTCACAGAGTTCTAGAGTGAAATAGTGTTTCGCTGCGTGAGTGAGAATACTAGAGCCTTATTCAGTTATATTAAGGTAAAAAGGCAGCAGTAACTTAATCGTGATTCCAGCGTGTTTGCCCATGAGCGGTGTTTTCTTACTCGCCTGCTCGTGCCTTATCTTAGGCTCACACAATACTAAAGTGAAATAGTACTGTTTTGCTGAGAGAATGAGAATACCGGAGAGAAAGAGAATATCAACGTGAACCGTGTGTCTCGCTGAGAGACAGAGACTAGGTATATTAGAAGCCCACTCGGTTTTACGTAGAGGCGTAAAAAGGCAACAACACAACCTAAGCTTGATTGCGGTGCTCTTCTCCACGGAAACCTTTTGCTTTGGACTACCTACCCTGTCTGTAATATAATAAAACACCGGCGTAAAACGTTTATGCATATTGAACAAAACATTTCAAAATTCGGGACTTCAGAGTATTTAGTTTTCATAGCTAAACAATTTAATACAATGACTCTCGATATTTGTAACAAGAGCGCAAACAGTGTACACGTGTTTCACAAAAACCTGTTGGCATCGGTCGCGCTTAGCGCGTACGAAATAAAAAAAAATCAATAGAGCTTTCGAGCGGTGGCATAGAGCTTTTTTCCAATCTCTATTTGCTTTTGTGAGCTTCAGCGAAAGTGGAACTATTCCTATTGCGTTTTATCGCTGGCGAGAGTCGAGCTTTTTTCGAATTGTGTTTTTTTCCACAAATCCACAGGTTTCATTGGATGCGTTTGATTGGTTAGTTTGGACGGTTAATTTTTAGCTTGCTCAATTTTACTTATATACAGTTATAAGCCTTCAATTGGAAATGTTTGTAATGCAGCGATGTTTGTGAGTATTTTTTATGACATTTTGTGCAGCGCACCACCAATGGAAACCACTCAGTGGAATCAGCTTTCTGCAGAGGTATTAAAAACCTCAAATTTTAAACCTCAATGATTGAAGCTGAAGGTCTCCCTTCAAAAAATTCTATTCCATATGACTTCAAAGTATTTTTTGGAAATGGTTGTGTCACCTCGATGTCTATCATTCCACAACTGAACGTTTTTAAGTTTTTCTCTTACTCTGTAAAATCAGGTGCTTGCAGAGGTATTTCTAAGCCAATATAATTTTAGGAACTTCCCAAAAAAGTTGACTATCCCTAAACACCGGCACGCACCCGCGGCCTAGCAGAGGCAGGAAGTATCTGCGGCCGGAATGCCACTTAACCTAGGTGAGGCTTCTTTTAGTTTGCATCCTAATTATCAAAAAAAATATAATTTGTATACATATACCAGCCACGTTGTCTGCTATATAATTTATAATAATAAAGAAATATTTTATATTGGCATCACAGAATACTCAGCGTGAAAAAGTAGTTGTACTCCAAACGGTACCTCTACTATGTTTCGCTGAGTGAGTGAGGATATCGAAGGCCCTTAAGTGCTGCTTAAGTGGAGTAAAAAGCCTGCAACACAAGCAATGCACGGACTGTGGTGCGGTTGTCCATGGCGGTGATGTTCACTTATAGGAGAACCACCGGCTCCGTTTTTTTCTGTACCATAAAAAAGTAGGAATTACACAAATCTTTATAATAAAACGAATGATTTAGGAGAAAATGATTTTTACATTTTAAAAGTCATAATTGTAATACATTTTATTTAGCGTCAAATCATTAATAATTAGTTTTAATATTAAAAATCAAAGATGGCCGATCGGCAAATTAGCGCGGTGCGGTTAGCGAATAGAACAAATATAGTTTGAACTACCCGCAAATGGGATAAATATACAATGAGTGGATAATGGAGGAAAGAAATGGCACTAGCACCATATCTGGGTGAACGCGGGCCTTAAAAAGTTTACTCCTTTGTATTATATAGCAGATAACGAAACAGGATAGTATCCTCTATGTTAAGAGATCACCACCGCACATGGACAACTGCGCCATAAACAGCACATAGTTTGCGTTGCCGGCTTTTGACACCACTTGAGTGGTTCAATTTCAAAGGTCTCTGATATCACTCACTCAGCGAAATCAGTATAAGTATTATTTCACGTTGTATCACTTCAAACGAACTGGACCATTTAATGCGTCAGCATGTCTCTCTCATAGGTAAGGCAGGGTTAAGACAATCAAGGTCAGTCTAGTTTCAATTGCCGAGTTTTTTGCCGATTTCATTGCATGAGTTGCCGGAGTTTTAGGAATAGGTACACTCTTTCTTTGAAGGTCTCGAAGTCGTATTGTTTTGGAAATACCTCAACAGGAAGCTAATTCGACAAAATGGCGGTGCGCAGCACAAAATGCCTTTTTAATACTTGTTTGACACACGTAATCAGAGTTACAAAAACTATTTGAGAAACATCTTTCAGATCATTCGGGATATACATCATGCAACCTCCATAATCCAATATTTGAAATAAATTAATGTTCAGACAGACAAATTAAGCTGAATATTATGTGCATTGCGCCATTATGTATCGCAAAGTATATAGAAAAAAGTAAATAGTGATAAAAAAGCCACATTTTATTATGAGCCGATCAGATCGAGGAGGGTGGAGGCTGTTTGGCTATACAGGCTGTTCACTCAGCTACTATAGACTATTTTAGATGTGAATAATGACATGTTATGTCTAGCTCTATGTAAAAGTTGTTTTACCTGATAATGAAATATGAAAGTTAAATATGCTGTCTTGGTTTTTATAGGCATTATCAAGATCTACAACTTTTCTCCACAAACCAATCCTATAACTCTGAACGTTAAAGCAGCATTTGTATGAAACATTGTCGTCCGACCGTTTTTCCAATTTACTTTTTAAATACTACTATCACCAAAAAAACCTTAAAATGTTTCGGTTTAATATATAACCTGTGTCATTCAAAAATATTGTAAATTTCTATCGAAGAAAGAATTTTCAAAATCGGCTCATAAAATCCGGAAATTACCCTCTACAACGTCCAAATATCTACCTCTTACCTTTTTATAATATTAGCATAGACAATGAACTAAATGGGTTAGAATTAAAAAAAAACAAGAAACTAAAAAATTTTTTGAGAAGACATGTAGGTAGAACATTACCTTCTTTGAACTGTCAACAAGTAGGACTGAAGTTATGACTAAAACCAGATATAGGTTAATTTAATTTATTCTTTTTGTAAAAGGGACGCTAAGAGCAATACTGTCATCTAGGTACGGTTCTTCGCCCATTGACAAACCCAGCAGGGTTCGCGTGGCGACCAGTGCCAGGCAATCTTCTTCCTTTGGCGCTACAACCCTTTGTGTGGCTTGGCCTCCTCTCTGTTTTGTGTTTTTACTCTGTAGGGTTAATGGCCCTACGAAGAGCGTCATTGAATACAATTTGAAAATTAACTTGTATCATTATTTATGAAAAAAGATAATAAATTAATGAATCTACATATCGTAACAGCCTGTATACAATTTACATGTATTGGTGTATCACGCATCGATTACGCACACAAGTGCACTAATCGCGTGTTAACGAGCACACACGCGCAATCGAGGTCATGTTGCAATTCTACATCGTGTGGAGAGGGATTATTTTTGCATACTATGGAAATTTGTTGGTTGTATTTAAGATAAGGTTATTTTAAATTCTAAAAAGAAATCTTACATATACAACAGGTGTTATAAAAATAGCATTTAGAATTGTTTTATCATTGTAAGAATTGCAATAAGGCTTTATAGGCTGAAAACAGTACCTTATTTGATGAAAATATGAGGCAAACTAGCTAGAGGCTTACCTGTAATAAGCAACTTTTCGTTCATATACCACATAGCAGCAGCTGAACGGGTGCATTGCCAGTCTTTTAAAATAATAATTTGTATTTTATATAAAAAATGATAAATTATCGCAGTAATACGATCTAAAAGGTAATACAAAAATTACATATGGTAATTATTTATAATTAATGTGTATTTCAATGTTGTTTAAGTTAACACAAGGTTCGCTGTATGTTAATATAAATGACACACATATAATTAGCCATTCTTTTTATTCTATTTCCGCATAACCTCAAACTTTTGACACTCCCAACACGACAAAATTAACCGTTGACCTTTTCCCATATTGTTCGATTCAATTCGTCTTGTTTAAACCAGCAATTCATGTTTGTTCGACCCACTTACATCTCTTGAAATCTGGGTCAGTGACTTTAAGTGTTTATTGTTTAAGATCCGGCTGAATGTGTGAAGTTTTCGTTAGGCGGTGGCTAACTCACCGCAAAGCAATCACACACGTAAACGATCCGGTAGACATTTAAATAAATCATTTTGTATTACACTCAAAAAGAATTACATCTTTATAATATAGTACTATATCTTTATATGTACCTATATATATTATGGTATAGCGGACAATGGAAGAGGTGGGTCTCCTATAGGATAAGAGAACTTAACTAACGCGCTTGCTGTTTTACCGGCTTTTTACGCCGCTTAAACTGCATTTTTAAGGGCCTCCGATATCCTCACTCACCAAGCGAAACACATTAGAAGCACTGTTTCAAATACAACTACCATTTCACGCTGACTATTCTGTGTATTGTTTCTTTATTTTTTATTAATAACTTTACAACCTTATTATTAATGATAAACTCAATGTTTGTCTGCAAATATCAAATGAATTCGGTAATTATATTGAATATAATGAAACTCACTCCATACTTAGTTAGTGACTCTATTGCCAAAAATGCAGGCCCACGTCGCGAATACGCATTAAAAATCGACAATGAGTGTACGCTATGGTGGTAGGACTATTATTTATCTATTTATAAAAAAATATTTGTAGATAATTAATATTAGAATAGAAATCTCGTAATACAAAACTTCAAAATATAGCTTATAAAAACCGCATTAAGCCATAAAAATAAAATTAATAATTTAATTTGAATATTGTTACATTAAAAGCCGATTCCAATTCATAAAATAAATAATTATTTAGCATTCATGAAATATATCTACAATAAATAAAGACATGATTGTATTAATTCACAATTTTACAGATAACCAATGGTTACGTAAACCCGAATGCAATGTGAGGAAGGAACCAGTTTTCACGGCCTTTGTCTTATTTGCCGTAATGCCTAGGGCCGCTACTAATAAATACTTTAATTAAAAAGAAGAAATAATCGCAAAAAATAATAGTTTATATGTAATTCATAAAGTGTAGCTTAAACCAAACGGATTAAAAATCAGTCTGTAGATAGTTATAACTCACAGACAAATCTATATAAATGCTTTAATTCTTTATTTCTTCACTAATTGTAGTAAATACAATTATAAACTAGAAAGGCACTAAAATACAGGAGAAAATAATGATTATTTGCAAAAGATGGGCGTTTTTTAGGAAATTTTCTCAATTGTATTCTCTTAACGATTGGAACAATTTCTCTCGAAACGGCTTAAGTTTCGGTAACCCTATTAACCAGAAATGTATGAATAAAAAAAGTAATATATAGGCTTCAGAATACGAGGTCAGTTAAAGATTACTCCGCAAGTGTTATTTACTTTAAAGGATGCTTAATGTCAAAAAGGCAATCGTTACAAAGAAATCTCAGGTGTTATATGACTTGAAAAAGTAACTACCAGTTTTGCACCGATTCTTATCGATAAAACCTACTTCTAAAACCAGTGTCTATGTCCATGATGTCATCATCATCATTTCAGCCGTAGAACGTCTATTGATAGACATGCTGCCTTTTGGGCCTTCTTACATAATGATCATGATCATGTCAGCCTCAAGTTTTACGTCATGTAAAACTTTAATGCGATTAGAAAAAACACTAACACTATTTTTAACTCTAGATTTTATTGGTAACTAGCTGATCTGGTAAGCTGTTTGCTATATTAATTATAATTAGGTATAGAGACGGCATTTTAATTTTTTTTTTAATAAAGGTATACTTTAAAACCATAAATAACAGTTAGACATATTTTGTATTGAAGTTTTTTGAAGATATACGTTCTACAAAGGTATAATACGCTATTTTATTCTACAATTAATAGGATTCGCAGCGTATACGATGTAAGAGTTTTTAGGTAATTTTGAACCAAAACAATAAAATCTTTCCTATTTATAACAAAGTTAGCTATTTTTTTATTTGTTATCCTTCAAGAAAATAGCGTACATATTCCTTAAATGTCAGTAACGCACCTGCGGCTCTGCAAGGGCTAGAGGTGTCCATGGGCGGAAGACCACTTGCCTTAGGTAAGTCTCCTGCTCGCTTGCCACCGTTATAATTCACTCTGAATTAATAAAAACTTCGAAGCTGCTTTTAATCTTTAATTTTCAGACGCCATCAAGTTCAGCAAAAGCCGATAGATGGAGAGCCTGAATGTGATGAAATTCGACTCCAAATTGCGTTGTCATGTCGCAACTTCTCAATAAGATAGTTTTTAATACTGTCCATATATGGCCACGTCGACAGGCTCATGTTTTGTTGGCCGAATTTATTTCTGCGAACCTTTGAAAAATTTATGAGGTCAATCTCATTTGTAAAGGCACATTTTAATCATGCGCGTTTTAAAATTTTCAATTAATTATACATCACTTTTCGAATGTCTTATTTATGGTAGGAGAACACTGCCGCCCATGGACAACCACGGCACAGTCCTCGCATTGGTTGTGTTGCCGGCTTTTAACGCTGATTAAATGGCATTTAAATGGGCTTAGGGCTAAAAATTACAGGTTTCTGTAATTTATTTTCACCACAGGGCATATAATGAAAAAAAATACATTGCTATCTGTATATTTGCTTTATATAAATTATAAGCAATTCGTTTTGAATATATTTATTAATAGTTATTTTTTATTTAGTTTATTAATTCTAATAAATTATAGATAATTAATCTGGTATTTTATTCATAAATGTACTTTGATTTGTAAACAAGGAAGAAATGCTAACCTGGTTAAGTTTAATGGTTGGTACTTTATTTAGGGGCTTCCCTAAATAGTTTACGAACTTCCGGTAACGCACCCGCAGCCCAGCAAGGAAAGGGAGTGTCCATGGGAGAAGAACTGGGTTATTTCCATATTTACATTAAAAAAAACTTAAACGTGAATTTGATTGTCCATATATGTATTGATTTGATTTTTTCCCACGCAGAGTGGGACGTCCCACCATGCGATGAAAAGACTCGCGGGATCCAGATCGCTCAGGGTCGTAATAAATGGACGTCCTTCGGGGAGGCCTATGTCCAGCAGTGGACTTGATAGGCTGATGATTAAGTTTAAATTAATAATTGATTAAAAAAATAACATACTCCCGTGTCATTTGAAAGTCGGTTAAGGCTGCTCTAATGTTAAGAAAAAGTAATGCGCTGAGTATTGTTGCAATAGGCCTAAATCTGGCACATGGTCTCGCCGACCTAACGCACAACATTCTTTGCATGTGTGCATACAATATTATTAGTACGGTTAGAATAATTGCTTAATTGTCACTATACAAAACCAATTAGATTTTGTAGTAAATTCATACAAAAAAATTTAAAGCTTTTATTAGACAGATAATCTCCAATAACGTAACATAGACTGGTAATAAGATACTATTGTCTATGAAAATATTACATCTGTCCACCAAAGCTTTCTACCAAATAAAAGAAATATATTAAAACATACTTAATTATAACCCGTGGGAAAACCATGCTGTAGCATATGCTGAAGTACTAATTGGGCTGGCTCGTTCGAATTGATACCACGGGCTCACGGAATACTCAGCGTGAAATGACACTTAAAAGTGCCGCTTAAACGGCGTAAAAAACCGGCAACACAATCAATGCTCGGAGTGTGGCGCGGTTGTTCATGGGCGGCGGTATTCTCTTACCATATAGGAGACCCATCTGCTTCGTTGTCCGCTAAAGAATAAAAAAAAACATAAAATACGTAAATTAAATTTACCTTTTGGTTTAATTATTACGAAAATACCATACCACACCATAGAGGTGATTGATTTCAATAATAAACAAAAAAATATGAAAATACCTAACAAAAAAAATAATTAATGATTCATATTAATTATTATTTACTGATTAATTACACGACCGTTGCTGACGGTAGCTGATATCGGCGCGTGTATGTGTGCGTGCGTGTCATTCTTTCCCACATTTTTGATCACAACATTTTTATTTGTATCGCGTCGGCGTTGCGCGTGTGTTGGTGCTCATGTATGTGTGCACTAATTGCGATAGCTACTTCATTTAAATTTCGAATGTCAGACGGCCATTGCGAAAAAAGTTTAAATTCGAATTTTAATTATCGTATTTTTTTTCGACCGCCTAAATTTAGACGGTTTTTTGTTTCAATTTGAGGCGAAAGTTATGTCTATTCATTGCGAATTCATTTAGAATCGACACAAACTTTAATGCTTTTAAATTATGGCAACTGAAATTTTATGAATTTTTTTGTTTTTTATACTACAGCGGACAACGGAGCAGGTAGGTCTCGTATATGGTAAGAGAACACCACCGCCATGGACAACCGCGCCACAGTCCGTGCATTGCTTGTGTTGCAGGCTTCTTATGCCACTTAAGCGGCATTTTTAAGGGCCTCTGATATCCTCACTCACTCTGCGAAACACAGTACAAGTACTATTTCACAGTGAGTATTCTGTGTAGAACAATTTCATTTAAACATTTTTAAGTTTTAAATCTTCAAAGTCATAAGTGTAGACCATAGTAAGCTCCTCAGAGAAGTTAGAGATTTTCTCTTTGTACCCTCTGTTTCGAAACAGATGTGTCATTGTATACAATTCCTTTATAACTGTACTCTGTTTGAGATAAAAATTTAGGCCAGGTGATGCATTGATTGACTCTTAACATTGTTCAGTACATCAAATGCATTACTTAGGCCGTTATAGGTATTCGACCTAAAATGAGGACAGATTTAAAAGAATTTTTAGCTAGAAACATAATAAAAACACCGTTGAAAAAGAAAATAGTGATTTCATATGTGAGAAAGCCATGCTGAAGCATATGCTGACGTAGTAATTGAGCCGGATCGTACAGACTCACAGAATACTCAGCGTGAAAATTGAACTTTGTTTTGCTGAGTGTAGAATCGGAGGTCCTTGAAATTAGGCGATTAAGCGGCGGAAAGAGTCGGTAACATAGCAAACGTGGACTGTGGCGTGGTTGGTGATGGACGGCAGTGTTCTCTTACCAAATACGAGACCACTTGTTCTCTTATCCGCTATATCGTAGAAAATAGAGCTTTTTTTGCTGTATACCCCACAGTGACTGGTACAGCGCCCCACTACTTCTTTTCTCATCGTATCAAAGTTTATTATAGTCTGTAAGCAGGTGTTCAAGAAATCTTAACACAAATTAACGAAAAGTATACAAAAACTAAGTTTATAAAATAAATGTCAGTTTTGCGTGCAATCACGCCTGCCCTTGACGCAGGTGCAACGGAATATTAATTTGCCACTATATGTATATATAATACCTTTTTTACAATAAAAAAGTATAACTGTATGAAAGAACTTTGAGAGCTTAATGTCAGCGCCATCTAGTGGCGATTTAAGGCATTTTAATCAATATAGCATTGTTACTTAGTCATTAGATTACTACTGGGTTTATATTAGCAGACAAGGCAATGTTTGCTAGATAAATATGAAAGTAAGATATTTGCAGTCGCTGCATTTATTAATATTAACAAGTTCTATAACGTCTCTCTACTCCTCAAGTATAAATCGTTACGGCAGCTTTTGTAAGAAGCTTTGTTCGATATTTATTTCGACTTACTAATCCGATTAAAATGTTAAATCCTTTTGATTGTCAGTTAATATATAGTCTATGTTACTCACAATGAACGTAGTTTTCTATTTGTTTAATAATTTTCGAAATCAGTTCGTTTAGTAGATCCCTTAAAATCTCACAAATACACAAACTTTAATAGAACCTTTGGAAATTATATAAATGGAATAACCTTTTCACTCGTGAGAAATCAATATGGATATATACTGAAAAAATGGGCTGACTCATCCGAAGTGATACCACGTGCCCACAGAATACTCAGCGTGAAACAGTTTTTGTAATGTATTTAACTGAATGAGTGAGGAAATCGGAGTCAGTTGAATTTTTTTATGGAAATGGCGGCAAACGAGCAGGCGCTCATCTGGAATAAGCGGTACTCGCTTATGAACACATTTGTCCACAGAATCGCAGGTGCGTTACCAGCTTTTTATGGGGTAGGTACGCTCTTTAGTCTGCGTCGGCGACGTATACGGCCGGCAACATATCGCAGATTGTGACATGGTTGTCCATTTGCAGCGGTTTCTTAGCAGGTAAAAGAACCATAAAAAAGTCGTCAGAAAATTTTCAGTTTCACCACTCCACATCGCGGCTGAAACGATAAACGGCCAATGCAACCGGACATTACGCCCTCATTTTTATTTGGCACATAGACAAAAACACCCTTTTTTCTTTACATAGCCGCACACTAGCGGAAAATATATAACATACACACGACCAATCATAGTACACATGACGTAGTGTTCACGCGAATGTGGCACCTTTTGTAAGGGGCGCGAAGCGATATTGGAGTGGCTCTGTGCGATATGTTAAGCTCATTACCGGACGGAGGCCGGACAGCGGGCGCGCTCGATAATTAGTGAATGTTTTTTAAGCATTCCAAATTTGAAATGAAGTTTTATTCAGCACGATTGTGATTCAAATTAATTGCGTTTATTCAAATAGAACGGCCAAAATGAATGTCTGCTTTTCATCTTTAAAATATGTAAGCTTTGTTTGTTTTAACACTACTTATTGACCCGGTTTGCCTCTGATATGGACATATAATAAAAATAGTCATATCTCATAAAGGGTGTAGTGTTTCACCAGAACAACGCTGGAGCACACTTCGATGATGACTCGTCAGAAACTACACGAACTGGGAAGGGAGATTTTATCGCATCCACCATATAACCCGGATATATATATATAGATATAGCACCAAGTGATTACCACCTGTTCCTATCCATGGCGAATGCCCTTCGTGATATAAAGTTGAACTCAGAAGAGGCTTGAGAAAAGTGGCTGTCCCAGTTCTTCGCAAATAAGGAGGGTTTCTACGAGGGGGTATCATGAAGTTGCCGTCTAGATGGAAACATATTATCATACAAAATGGCGCATATTTAAACTAAATCCGATCACTGTAACACTCTTTATAAAACATTAAATAAAGAGCAAAAAATCGACAGGAAAATATTTCAAACTATTATTATATAATATATACCTCTTAATAATATAAATATAAAATATCTAATATATTTTTCACCCGTGAAAGTGCCATACTGACGCACTAATTGGGCCAGCTCGTCTGAAATGATATCACGCGCTCACAGAATACTCCGCGTGAAATAGAAGTTATACTAAGTTACTGTTTCACTGAGTGAGTGAAATATACGACTCTTAAAATGCCTCTTAAGTGGAGTAAAAAGCCGGCAACGCAATCAATACGTGAACATAAAAAAATGCATACTAGACATTAGGTATATGTAAGATTTACGCTCTACGCCTAATACTAGAAATTGAACCTACGAATGCTATACTTTAGCTGCATCTAAAAGCTCCCAAACAGAGCTTTCGGCGGCCAGCTGTTGTTAAAAGCTCGGCTAGCAACTGATCTATACGTCGATTGCCCTTCTAAGGTGAACTCGCGCCGAGTAATCCAGTTCCTGCGACCCTCTGCCCTTCGAGTCTAGCACGACGGGTCTCTGAGAGCCCTTGGCCCTTTTTATATCACTACCGCAACCAGTTTTAACGATCCGCCAAATTTTACTTAGGCCCTATTTGACATTTTTAGATGTATTTTTGTTTTTATATGGTATATCGGAGCAGGTGGGTCTCCTATATGGTAAAAGAATACCAACGCCCATGGAAAACTGTGCCAGAGTCTACGCATTGGTTGTCTTGATGGCTTTTTACGCCACTCACTTAGCCAAACCCAGTAGAAGCACTGTTTCAAGTACATTGAGGACTGTGAGCCTATGGTATCACTTCGGACAACGCGGCCAAATTAGTGTGTCAGCATATGCATCAGCATGGCTCACCCATGGTTTCGCTTTCTTTTATATAAATTAATATATTTATTTAAATAAACGGACAGTGATGTTAGAAGTTTGATATGTTTTTTTATAAAAGGAATACAAATGAGCAGGAAGCTCATCTCTAGCTCAAGCTGGGAAACAAGTGCGTGGTTGGCCTTTAAGGATAAGTAATACAATCTGTCTAGATGAATAAGAATATAAATGATATATTAGCAACAATATTTATCCATTTTATAATGATATTTGATTATTTTGTTGTATTTGAAATTGTCTTCAGTTTCCCTCGTTGATAAGAAGCCTTAAGTCCTTGTAAACGTAAGACGCACTCAGGGGTCAAGTTATAGTGGGTACCCTAAAAGTATCTAAAAAGAAACTTAAGATTAGGTTTTTGTGAGTAACCACTTAGCCTGGTACTTGAGTTTTTTGACATTATTCTACTGAGATTAAAGACCGGCTACGCACTTGCGACCCAATTGGCAATCCTCCAATACTCCTAATAAATTACTTTTCATTTTTCAGCGAAACATATTAAAATCACAGCAGATAACTAATTACATTTAGGTAACTTTAAGGAAATTGTATTTTCTTTAGCAAATTACTAAGTCAAGTACATCTTATAATAAATTTTTAAAGTTAATTGTAGGCTTATGAAATCATAGTAATTATATTATAGTGATATTATTCAGTGATTTGAAATGGAATATTTTTATTTAACATAAATAAAAAGATGCAGTTCGTTGAACGTCAAAGTTAGTCTACCGCCGATTCCATGCTAAATCCACTCAGAAAAACTGGCGAAATAAACTCAGTGGGTGTAATTGTTGTTTCTGTGAGATACTTAAAATATAAAAAATGATCTCTAAGAATGCGTGGCATGAAAATCTTATTCCCAAGGTGTGACATCATTGACAAAATCATTAACACGCGTACGTAAGTACGATTTATCATACAAACGTCCCTAATAGTATTTTTTATTTACGTTGTCTGGGATCCCATTATAAAGGCGTGACGTATTATATCTAAAAGAATGACTTAATTAGCGAGTCTGATCACTGGTAAAAACTAAAGCCAGTCTATGCTTCTTCTTGCTGCCAGTCTATGCTTCTATGTGATCAATTATGGTTGCAAATCTTAATAAAACACAAGTAAAACCTTTTTCTTGATAAGAAATTGGCTTGAAACCATTTAAAAAACAAAGTCAAGAAAGTCAAGTCAAGTCAAAAGTCAGTCAAGAAAAACTAGATAATTCTTTAAAAACTCGTGTACTTTAAGTAAATCTATTTAATATCATATATTAAGGTAATTTACTGATAAAGAACATATATTTATCGCCGCGGCCATTTTGAAAATATCTAATAAATAAATTAGGTAAATGGAAGCGTCATTAAGAATGTAGTTTAAACTTGGAACACGTTCGTTATCGTTGACATTCACTTGTACTACGCCAACAAAACCCGTTCCTATAGACAACAATTCAAATATCGAATGCTATCTGTGCACACTGGCGCATTAGACGTGTGCTGGTGTGCGCTTTAGGGCCGCCTTCCATTGAATAGTTTCCGCATTTCTATTGACCTGGTCATTTTTTAATACGTAGCGGACAACAGCGCAGGTGGGTCTCCTATATGGTAAGAGAACATTGTTTGATGTTGAGAACATCATGAACGTTTGTTCATGATCCACGGTGTCCACTACGCCGTGGAACATGAACAAACGCGCCATAGACCGGGCATTGGTTGTGTTACCGGCTTTTTACGCCGGAAGCGGCACTTTTAAGGACCGATATCCTCATTCACTCTTTGAAACCCAGTACAAGTACCGTTTCTCGCTGAGTATTCTGTGAGCCCATGGTATCATTTCAGACGAGCCAGTCCAATTAGAACCGTCAGCATATGCTTCAGCATGGCTCTCCAAAAGGGTACGACAATATTAAGACACTCACCCGGCCACTGTCAAGCCTTTCCAGAGTTTAAGAAGTGTGATTAATATAAAGGTTTATACAATTGTTTATGGTCTAACTGTCATGGAAGTTCTACATACAGAGAAAACAAAATGTTTACAGAAATGTACCACACAGACATTAATAGAGTGTAATAGAGAGATAATTAATACAATAAAAGTAAATTAAGAAGTAAATATAGAAATATTTAGTGATTTATTAAAACCAGGCCATTGATATTTTTGACTTAATTTTAACTTAAACTTCACTTAAACATGCAGTCAATACTTTTATTGTAATTTTAAGATTACTTTTTAGTTATTTTAATGCAAATAGCGAGGCAAACTAGCAGACTCACCTAGGATAAGAAGTCTTCCGCCCATGAACACACTCAGCTCCTGCTGAACCGAAGCCTTTATGCGATAGATACGTTTTTTTAAAAGATTGGTAGTATTGGTTTGGAATACCTCCGAAAGCAGCTGATTTCAGAGTAGTGTTGGACGAAATGCCTTAAAACGATCAATAATGAAAAAGACATGATGGTAATACAAATGAAGAGGTATTCGCCTTTTTATGGTATAACGTATGACGGAACAGATGGGTCTCCTATATGGTAAGAAAACACAGCCGCCCATGGGCAACCGCGCCAAAAGATTAGGCTATAGCTTAGAATATATGCTAAAAGTCGATCGTTCATATAAAATTGTTTGCGAGTGGTTCGCAGGCTTTAGGCGTGCATGTGTGCGTCTATCCTTCCTTGACCTAGAGCCGCGACTATCGTCTCTAGGTCAGGACCACTACACACACTACACGGCGCGGCCAGTGTACGCTGGCCCCCCGCGCCCCGCACACTATTCACACGGCCGACTAATGCGGGAACTATGAATATGCGAGCCGGGCTCTTCGTACGCTGGACGTGGGTACTCGGCTAGACGAGTCGTAGACGGATCCACGCAATCTCGGTAATAGCGGTTTGAATTTCGAACGCTTCTAGGTCAGAATTGGAATGCTTTCAGTTTTGTTGCGTTAACTTGTGTGTGCCACGTAACAACAATTTCGCTCTGATCTTAGGAATGTTGGCGAAATTTCTTGTTGTTCATTCTATTTACATTCCTCTAACGGTTTCATATATACTTATATGGTACAACGGAGCAGGTGGGTCTCCTATATGGTTAGAGAACACAGCCACCCGTCACCAACCGCGACACGGACCGCGCGTGCTGTGTTTTACGCCGCTTATATGGCATTTTTAAGGGAGTCGGATATCTACACTCAGCTAAACGTAGTAGAAGTATTGTTTCAAGTTCAACTACCAATTGACGCTGAATATTTTAAAGATACTAATATTATTTGTATATGATAAGAAACAATACGACTCGGGAACATTAAAAAAAAAGAGCGTACATATACTTTAGAGGCCGGCAACGCACCCGCGGCTCTGCAAGGGGTGTCCATGGCCAAAAGACTGCTTGCCCAAGGTGAGCCTCATGCTCGTTTGCCACCGTTTGTATAAAAAAAACTAATTGTCGGTTTCGAAAAATTATTTTACCGCTGAAAAGCTGCATTTATTAAAAACATGACTTTTTGATATTTTTAAAAAAGTCAAGTATCCATATACATATACACTTAATTTAACCCAAGTTGTAAAATGACGTAACTAGATAGTTGAGCTAATTTAGATGATTAAAACCCGTGGAAAGCCGGGGCGATTGACTTAATATCATATATGATATATGAAATTCATCAATATCTTATATTTTTCTCAATATATACTTATAATTATAATATATTATAATTTGTTAATATATTTTAAAATCATTCATAGCGGTACTTGTACTGTGATTCAAAGATTAAGTGAGGATATCGGAGGCCCTTAAAAAATGCCGCTCAAACGGCGTAATAAGCCAGCAACGCAACCGATGCGTGGACTGTGGCGTGGTTGCTCGTTGGCGACGGTGTTCTCTTGACCCACCTGCTCAGTTGTATGCTATAGAATAAAAAAAGACTAAGAACGTACTATTTTCTTTTTGTGAGTAAATATAAAACCTTGTTTATAACATTTATACAAAAAAAAAGTAACAATCTATGAAAATTTCATACAAATTAAAAAAAAATCAAGGCCTTTTTATTTTTTATTTAAAAATGTTGTAATCCTTTGCGGTGTAACATACTTCTATTCACCCCCCAAATGGCTATTCATGGAAGTCCAAGGGCGAGGCCTATGTCCAGAAGTGGGCGTCTTATGGCTGAAATGATGATGATGATTTTCGTAGTTGGTTAACCTTGGACCGACTCAAGCTTCAACTGGTCCTGAGTCATCAGCAGGCGATGTACTAGGCTCGCGTAAGCATAAGCTATAAATAGTATAGCCAAAGTCAAGGGTTGGAAATGCATCGGGGTCATTGACCGCCGAAACGCAGCACGCGGCAAGGTCACACACACTAACGCGAACGCATACATAGACGACGGCCGTGAAATTAGAAATTTTAGTGATGCCTAGTGTTCGATAGTTTTTCGATAGTTCTTTTAGTTCAATTAATTTATTTTTAATAATATATAGGTTTTAAAATGTTGGGCTGGACTGTAAGGCGCTTAATCTATTTTTGTGATTACTTTTGGTACAAAAAGTCTTATTTTAAAGAATTATGACGAATTCTTTTTATGGTATAGCGGACAACGGATCAGGTGAGTCGGCTATATGGTAAGAGAACATCACCGCCAATGGAGAACCGCGCCACGGTGCTGGAATCGGTTGTGTTGCCAAATTTTTACTCCATTTAAACAACACTTTAAAGGGCCTCCGATATCCTTCCTCACTTAACAAAATATAGTAGAAGATCCGTTTCAAGTAAAACTACCATTTCATGTTGAGTATTATGTGAGCGCGTGCTATCACTTCGGTTTGTTTGATACCACGATAGTATATTATTGATAAACTAGCGTATATATAAATGTTTTTTAGTATATTTTTATCTCTAGGAAACACTATTCAATGCAATGTGTCAGTGTCGTTTACACGAATGTCAACATACAAACATACTAAGGTGACAAATTTAGAATAACAATGAAGTATTTTATCAACACAGTGCAAGAGGCAATCAAAGGAATAATTTACCAGCAATTACGCATCGGAAATTTAAAAAAAGTTTATTGCAACAGGACGCATCGATTTTGAATAAATAATAAGGTTTTAATGTCAAATTTTTAAATAGAAATCCACCAAAAAGTACATTGAACTTCTTGATGTGCAAAATCGAAAATATTCAGTACATTTGGGATTAGCGAATTCTGTGAGTTGCATTACAATCAGTACAATTTAACAATGTTAGCATGAAGACAATCATTACATTATACATACCTACACATACAAATTCTGTTCATGATTGTACAAAGATAAATCTTGATGTCTATAAATTTATTTTAGCTCTGTTTATAAATTAAATTAATATTACGATAAATTATTTTCAAAAATAACAGTCATTAAACCGTAATTCATTTTTTTATGAATCAATTAAATCAAAGCCTTGAAATGAGCAGGAAGTCAAAATACGCAAAATAGAATTATAAATACTACAAATTATAATTTTTTTCACTTCGTTTTAATCAAATAAGATGTTATAAAAGTACAACAATTCATTTGAAGGATTTTATGGCAAGTTTTAAACGCTTCCAATAGCGAATAGCCGCCGCCATCTTAGCCTCTGTTACAAGGCTAACCGGGTTATTCGACGTCTGATTCACGTCAAATCTAGAGAATTTAATATACAGACGCAGTTAAAACAGTTTGTTTATCGTTATTTCTTACCATAATTAGTTAGAAAACTTCCGCATTCAGTTACCAGAAACAAATGTATAAGTATTGTTTTACTGACCTTTTTGTGTTTCTTTGAAGCGATTGGGCAATTGCGACTCAATTCAATTTTGCTTAGACATCGTTTATATTTACTAATAAACCTGAATTACTAAGAACGGTTTGATATTTCAAGTTTCATCACTACTATGTAGTTTATCGTCCAACAACTGAGTGTTTTAAGGCATTTTGTACTACGTTCTTTCACTCTGTGGAATTCTGGTCGTAGAGGTATTTCAAAACCCATACAACTTGGATATGTATCTCTAAAAGAGTGTCAACGCATTCGAGGCACAGAAGGCGCTGGTTCATGGTCTTAGGATCTCTTATCCTAGATGAGCCTTCCAATTCCCTTAAAGATTAATACACATGTTGGTAATATGTTAAAGACAATAGACATGACTTTTGTATCAGTGAAGTTTATCGACATAAATCTCGATGCTAGTGTAATCTATCGATAGCATCAAAGTACATCTCTCGCGTGGCGCCACACGCCACACTAAATTACACTAGTGTTTGCAATGAAATCGAGTTGGTTTATTTTCGTAATGTTAGCTTCAAAACGCTCTCGAGGAGACTCTGCGTTCAATGATTCTGACAGCTGAAGCGGAATTATCGGAATTCCGCTTTGAAATACGACAAACTATTAAATATTATTGGGTATCTAAATCAAAAAATATATTAAGAATTACAGTTTTCAAAACATAAATACACAAAATTCTCAGCGTGAAATAGTAGTTTTACTTGAAACGGTGCTTCTACTGTGTTTCGCTGAGTGAGTGAGGATATCGGAGGCCCATAAAAACGCCGCTTAAGTGGCGTAACAAGCGCGGTTGTCCATGGACGGCGTCTCTTACCATATCGGAGACCCACCTTCTCCTTTGTACGATATACTTAAGAAAATACGAGTAAATAGATGAATAAATTTCAAAATGGAGTTTCTTACTAACAAGGAGATTTATGAGATCAAAGTTTCCACGAGAAATTGTCAACTTCATGTGTTAAGAGCTAATATTGCCTACCTGCTTTATCTTCAAGAAATTATTAAATTTAATTCGTATACTAAGAAAAGCAAAGGTTGTTCTACAAAGCAATTGGTTGAATGTATCGTGTGACCCTCGAGGGCCGCACATGGACCAAAAGGCTCATGGGCACTCTGGTACCTTTTGCTCTCGCAAAGGAAATGTGGAAATGAATTGCCTAGAGTTCATGGTTAAACAATACAGGCCATTGGGTTACGGGAAATATTTTTTACAGTATAGCGGAATACGGAGTAGACGGGTCTTCTATTTGGTGAGAGATCAGCATCGCCCATGGACAACCGCGTGACAATGTAATGTTGCCAGCTTTAGCCGCCGCTTGAGCATAAATTCGAAGGCCTCCAATACCCTCACTCGATTTATAAACCGATGTACATTCTCGTTTTCAACGCAAATACGCACGCTTCCGCTTTGTTGTGTTTAAGACTCCTTTTACAACTCCAAATGAAATCCAGCGATATCCTTAAAAAACGCTCTCAAAAACAATTATTCACATTTCGGAAAACCCTTCCAGTGCAAATAGAAAGCCTGCTCTAATTACGTTGAAATAATACATGAGAGGCCCACCATTGTTGTTCGAAAAAAAAGTAAACTCCCAAAAAATGCAAATAGCATAAAAAACTTCCCGCGTAAAATAACGACCCAAGATGGCCGCTACTTAGATCCAGCCTTCTATTGGTTCGCTAGCTTTTAAATTTAAAAATGGAATGCACTGTCCTTGGCGCGGTGAGTTCGTTGACCTTCCGATGCATTTTGGCGGTTTCCGCTAAATTCGAAACGGCGTAAACTACTGAGAATCTCGAAGATCAGATTTAGACTCTGAGCAGCGATTTCAAGGCGTACTTTCGCTTAACAGCAGTGGGTGCATCAAGGCAAGCCAGACTCTATTGTCAAATGACTTTCAACTCTGCTTCTTCTTGTTAAGAGTTAGGTTGATTTTCGTCGTTTTTTTCTGCACTCCGCCGTGTAGGGAAACCGGCTCGTACGCCAAGGATCCAGCGCTCAATTTCCTCTGAGCGTGCAAGTCTTATCATGCCACGAAGGTGAGCTAGACGTGGATTTTTTAATTTTTTCGCATTGCATTTGAGCAATTTACTGTTCAAAGTGAGCCTTTAATTTTTCAGATTATAATTCAATGGATATCTTTAACGGAATGAGTTATATAATTGTTATCCTTTTAAACGTTTCTCGTATTTATGCTGAATTCATTCCGATTTCACGCTAAACGCCGCACTTTTCCATTACAGACTATTTTACTGGATAGGCGCTTTCAGGGAGTGATTTTATTGTGCTTTTTCTGTAGCGTTACGAATAAAAGTATGGATAAGCAAATTGAACCACCAGAACATTACAGGAAAGGCGAACCATGCTAACGAATATACATAGGAACTGGACGGGCCCGTCCGATACCACAGGCTCACAGAACATCTTCGTGAAATACTTTGCTAACTGTTTTGCTGAGTGAGCATATCGGAGCTTTTTAAAATACCGCCAAGTATAAAAACACACGGCGCGGTTGTCCATGGGCGTTGGTGATTTCTTACTATATAGAAGACCCACCAGCTCCGTTGTCCGCTATACCATAAAATATGGTTTTTATATAAGTCACAATGTAATAAAAACACCATTTGCCTCTCGTTCTTATTAAATGTATACATAAAGGGGCTCGGTGGGGCGTGGGAGGGGGTTCTGAGTGGGGAGAGGGAGGGGAGGTATGGGGGGCGCTTCGAAAGTTGCAGCGTCACCTTGAGCTCAATTCCGATGCGTTTGCGCATGCATTATTGATACATGGACTTGCAGCCACTGCAAAACTTATTCTAAAATATATATCTCTTTGTAGGTTAGACCATTTTTCAAACCACTAAGTGTTTCGTAGCTAAGTGGTTTTATAAGACTACCACGAAGTGAGAGGTATGGGGTTTGAGTTTCGGTTTGATCAAAATTAAAAATTAAGACAAAAGAGGAGATTGCAGAAGTAATTCCAAAGCAATGCCACTTGGGGACCATCAAAAACAGATCATACCTATCCGTAAACGGCCAGTAACACGCCAGCGGCTCAACATGGGCTGGAGGTGCCCATGGGCGGAGGACTGCTTGTCCTAATAAGCCTTCTGCTCGTTTGCCACTGTTTTCATAAAAAAATCTCTAATAAGTACGTAAGACATGTGCAAAGACGATATTGTCTATACCGTCTTGATCAGATAACTCCACAATAGAATACAGACAGACGCTTTTTTGACCCCTTTTCTTCAACTTTAGTTATTATTAAACTATAAATATTCTAGAGAGACGCCTTTGTGGTTTGAATATTCCTTGTACGTTGTATATGCCAATTTATTACGCACATAATCATCTTATACAGCCGGAAACATCGAAAGCGTGGGTTGTGGCACAATTGTCCATGGGCGCTGATCATACCATATAGGTCTCTTATATGGTAAGAGAACACCACCACCCATGGACAACCGCGCCACAGTCCATGCTCTATTTGTGTTTACGCCGCTGAAGCAGCATTTTTAGCACTCAGCGAAACACAGTAGAAGTAGCGTTTCTATTACAACTACTATTTAACGTTGTGTATTCTGGTAGCCCGTTACGTTGGTACGTTAGCATATGCTTCAGCATGACTCTCCCACGAGTGCGACATTATTAAGACACTTGCCCGGCCACAAACAAGCCCTTCCAGAGACCGAATAAAGAATAAATTAAATTATAATTCTCCGGGCTGGTGTTCGAACCCGATACCTCTCGCTCCGTGGTATAATTTTCAAACCATTTAGCTACGAGGCTCTAAACTTCCTAACAAAGAACATTTAAATTAAGAAATATTAATTACATATATTATATCTATTCGGGAATTTGCCTAGAGAGAATTATTTTAAAACAATCACACATTTCCTTGCCAAGGTTACCCTATTATGTTGAAGAGCCCACATATTTTGATCCTAGCTGTTCCAATAAAAACATCCCATTCCTACAGATTGTCGTCCTCTGTCTGATTTGAGATATAAACATTAAAAAATCAATATTTTTTATTGTTAATTTGAATACTTTAATGATATAAATAAAGAAATAATAAATATATCTAATACTATCTACAAAAAAGATCTTTTATGGTATAGCGGGCAACACACCAAGTCTAATGGTACGCCTTGAGACATTGTTTAGACACTCGCTTGGCCACTGTCAAGCCCTTTTAAAGACCAAATAAATTATAAATTTTTATTTCGACCGAGAATCAAACCCGATACCTTTTAGCTATAAGATTAGAAGATCACATAGCTACGAGGCTCTATGAAAATTAAAATTCGAGCATTAATATTTCGTTAATATTTGCCTCTATAATTTTTGTGTACTTATCTTAATTTTTCATTGTTTTGTTTATTTTATAAGTAGGTTTTAAATATTTTTTTATGAAAAACGATGGGAAACCAGCAAAAAACTCACCTAGGATAAAGTGTCCTCCGCCCATGGACACCTCTAGCCTGTAGGGCATTTTAGGGATAGGTATTTACGCTTTTAACAAATTGGTATTGGTTTGGAAAATAAGATTATATGTGGTTATGAAATAATGACTTTTGACGTAAAAGGCTCTACGCTATACAATTATTAGAGCTTGCATAGCATATCTCTGTATTGGCTTTACCCTTACAGATATAAAGTCAAGGACAACGGGTAGAAAATATTTGCATCCTGCTCCCAAGTTTCGAGCCAACGGACGCCGGTTCGCATATGCAACCAATCCTTTTTATTACGATAAGTAGAGTTTCTCTATTTATATATCTTTTATGGTATAGCGGGCAACGGATCAGGTGATCTCCTATAGTCTTGGTCTTGCAGCAAGTGTCTTGCAAGTCTTGAACTTACCATTGATTTTATTAAAGTTTACTTCAGATCTTAGAAAAGCCTGTCGGAATAGGAACACGTTGAGGTTGAATTAGCATAACCATAGTAAGGACCAACCAGATTTATAAAATATGTCTAAAGATTTAATAAGAAATTTCAAAAATCAATGCCAAAAAAATTGTTTTTTTTTTTTGTTTTTGCATTCCGTGGGCCCATTAAACCCGAATAATTAATAAAACCCTTTATTTTTATAAAAATATTTTTTATGGATATCGTGGAGGTTCACCTAGCGACACCTGCCCCAACCAGGGCTGCGGGTTGTGCGTTGCCGGCTTTTAAGAAATTTAATTCGGAGAAAAAATGTCCTTTTCCTGGTTCTATGCTACCTCTCCACTAATTTTTAACCAGATCAATGGAACCGTTCTTGAGTTGTTTTTTTTCTTGAGTTTATTATTCTTACACGTTTATAATTTATAAATATATATGTACAATAATTGCTATAGTGATCTATAGTTCTATAATCTGAGTTTTGTGTTACTTGCTTTTAACTCATACGAGATAAAACTTACTAGAAATTTGTATCACGCTGGTCTTCTATCATGATACTTGAAGGCCTTCAAAATGCCGCTCAAGAGGTGTAAAAAACCGGAAGCGCGGACTGTGGAGCGGTTGACCATGGGCGGCGATGATGAAATGGGCTATTTTCCGCAACTCGACATCTGAGTGCCTAATCTCCGTGTGCATTGGCGGCGGTGATCTCTCATCATATAAGACACCCACGTGCTCCGTTTTCCGCTATACCATAAAAAAGATGTCAAATTGTCTTACCACTGTTAATAGTGCTTATCAACGCCTTTATAAATAATTTATGAATTCCGTATCTTTATGACGTCATTAAAGCGCTTCTATTCGCCGAGGCTAAGACCTTCGTACAGTGCAAAAAGAGCAATAACTTCATCCAACAGACATCTTAGTACGGAAGGGCGCCTACACATCTGCACATTCTTATTTTGTTGTTTTTAATATCAATACAAAACATTTATTTATATTAACAAAAAAGTTAGATGTCATTACATTAATTAATTATTGTATATTTATTCCGATGAATGATGGCAAACAAAAGGAGGCTCACCGAGGGCAAGCCGTACTCCGCCCATGGGCACCCCTAGTCCTTACAGAGCTTGGTTTGGAGGTAGGTTTGTAGGCATTTAACGAAAATGTACGGTCTTATAGAAGATCCCCAAGCCGTATAGACTTGGAAATACCCATGCTGGCAACTGATTCCGCAAAGAGGTGGAGTTTTGTTCAATACAAAGTAAGTTGTCGTTGTAAATTTAAAGTTGCGATAAGTTCTACAACATTGTGGATTATCTATGGCATTAGAGCTGGATAAATTTGTTTTTTATAGTTCACCGTGAATGTTATAATTACATACGCATTTGCTAATGTAAGTTAGAAAATACTTTAGAATAGCAAAAATTGTATATAATTTAGACTTATGCTTCGCTACATATAAAAAGTATCAGTAATTTAACAGCAAAATCCCCATTAACAAAATTATGCGTCATTTATTGCATTCATTTGTTATGAAAAATGTGATAAATGAGGTCCGGTTGACCGATTTTGTGCAAACTTCACGTAAAACATTTACTAAATAGTCCAATCAAATGGTTTAGATTGATAAGGCCATTTTTGATTTATAAATTTACAACGAAAAATGGCTAAGATTTTCTTATATAAAGATTAAGTTAATGAAAACCCAATAGTATGGTCTTATATCATCATCGTTTCAGCTGTAGCACATCTACTGCTGGACATAGGCCTCCCCTTCTATGGGGATATATATATATATATATATATAAGAATGTTAAGGTAGGTAAACTTTTTATATATCGAGATGGGATGGACAGATTTTGGTGCAACTTGGTATGGATGTAGATAATACCCTTGGTTAACATATAAGATACTTTTTATCCGACTACAAAAATAAATGGTAATGATTTTATTTTATCGAGTTTGGCAGGAGAATTCAAAAGTTGTATTTTAAAGGAAGTGGCGGCCAATAAGCTTGAAGCTCATCTAGCATATCCCGCCCATGGACACCCTTAGACCTTAATGAGCCGCGAGTGCATTGCCAACCTTTATGACATGGTACGCTCTTTTTTTAAGGTCTCCAAGTTGTTTTTGTTTAGAAATTTCTCTGCAGGAAGTTGATTCCACAGTGTGGTGATGAATTGCACAATATGTTTTGAAAAGCGCTCAGTAGTGGAACGACAAACATTGAGGTGTTACGGGTATCTGGGTAAAATATGTACCGGGGTAAAATATAGGAACTGAATATTTTTACATCATATCAATATTCTATAGTAAGGTGTCCTGTGTGGAGGACTTGTTCAAACTCACAACTGTTCCACCTTTATGTACAAGAAATAAATATATATAATTAATGTATGTAATAATAAATAAATTAACTTTTATGGTGCATAGAAATGTATTTTATTGTATTGAATATTCGTAGCGAGCGCGCTCGCAGGCAAGTGTGCTGTCGCCCTAATGTATCGCCCAGTTCGTTCAAGGCTGTCTGCAATGAATGCAAAGGGACGATGTTTTCCTCGTCATTTTAATAGATTTAGTGCATTGTCGCAAACATTTTAACTTCCGAACTTTTCAAGGGAAAGAAACACACCCAACGTCTCCTATGTATTATTATTTTTTTCTAAACTTACCAATACAAGTATAAATTATAATAAAAAAAATATTTAGTTAATATTAAGCATATGCGAACGCATTAATTGGACCGGCTCGTCCAAAGTGATACCACGGGCCCACAGAATACGCAGCGTGAAATAGTAGTTGTACCTACTTGAATTGGTGCTTCTACACTCGCTGAGTGAGTGAGGATATCGAAGGCCCTTAAAAATACCGCTTTAATGGCGTAAAAAGCCGCCAAAATAACAATGCGCGGACTGTGGCGCGGTTGTCTCTTACCATAGACGAGACCCACCTGCTCCGTTGTCCACTATACAATAAAAAAGGTTTTAAAAGAAGTAGCGATCGATTTTCAGCGCCCCCGTTACACACAAACACTAAAATAATAATAAACCAATGTTCCTATTTCTTAAAGTCCGCAACGCATCCGCGGTCCTGCAAGAGCTTGGGCGTCGTTGGTGAGCCTTTACCACGTTTGCAACCGTTTTCGAACAAAAAAATACAAAAATTACAGCGATTACTGGAAGACCTAGTAAAACTATTTATATTTAATAAAACTGAATTATAGACTCCGAAGATCATAGCTTATTGCTTTTTAATTGGTGTAGTGAAGTTCAACTTCCGGTAAAAATATTCAACTTTTATACATGATAATAACAGAAACGAATAGTGTGAAAACTAACGAGCTTACATATAGTCCCAGTTGGAATGCAGGTGCGTCGCCGGCTTTTAGGATCCTACGCTGTGTGTTACATATATTAAAAGCGATAGTTTTATTGCTGCACTTAAACAACATTGAAACAGTAAGAATGAGGCTGTAATTTTGCTTTTTAATATGTCTATCATAGGAAAAATACTAAAATACAAATGGAAAATTGGTCTTTTTAATATTTTACAAGTGATATAGTCTTCTAGGTGAGCCGAACCACCAAATAGGTATATAGGCATCAATCGTTGGTTAATAAATCTACTAAGACCTGGAAGTAGTATATGAAAACTCCTTAAGTAGTGTTTTATGACTGCTTTTAAAAACATACCTAAAGTAGCAGACTTATCCACTTATAAATACATAGATAACAAAAGATCTGTATCAATAGTTCAATTGCAAAAAAATGCATTGAAAATCTTACAGTGCTAATAATTCTGTGTACATTTCCATAGACACTATGGTAAATACTATTTCATGTGTATGTTTTTGCATTATCTATATAATTGACGCGTCGACACTTAACATTTTTAATGGAGAATTAGAATTATCAAAATTTAAAAGTTATTTGTTTATGAATTTGCATTATTAATAATATATTATATATTATAATTTAAAATATAAATTACGATTCTTCTGCTATTTCTGCATTTAAAAACTTTTATAAACAATACTAGGACGAGTTGAACTGCAATTACCTTCCGACCATTTTAAGATCGTTCTATAGAATGCGTGTCCGCCAAGCCAAGCTTTCTCTACTGTTTTATGAAGTGCGCGCGCTCATGGGAAAAGGCTCTGAGCAAAAAGTATACAAAATGGCGGCCTAACTCGTCAGTGCCTAGCCACTGACGTCACGGGTCGACGTGGTTTGTGTCTCGACATCTAGCCGGGATCCAATTAAATTTATATTAAAAAATAATTATAAATAATTTTAAAATAGTGTTATTATTCATTGTTATCAATTTTCTCCAAGGTATTTGGTTAACGCAACGAACAAAGACAATAAAAATAAAGAAAATGAAATGAAAACAAAGCACTTACCAAATAAAACGAACCAAATTAAACACAAAATTGTCCGAGAAACGAAAAGAAAACGTCTTAACACCACACGAGTACACCACACTGCAGCAGTCTTAAAATTGTGAATTGTAGTTTTTTAAATTATGTCATCGTCTGAATGTTCTGGAATAGAGGGATTTAAAATAAAAAAATCACTTAGGCCCGCCCACAGAGCCAGAACAAAACGCTCATAGATAATGAAAAACGCAAAGAAAAATTAATATGAAATTGGAATTAGCATCGGCGCGCGCAACTCTTTGTCATTCAAAAAATTGCGTCGCACTGAATGTACTAATAATGCCGGGAAGAATACTATTCATGTATAGATTAAATTGTTGAAAATGAGCAAAGAGCGTTTTGTTGCCAAAAAATCTAACCTAACCTAACCCTGTCGGGCGGGCGACTGGCGGACGCGTAGGGGCCGTATTGCCAAATATTTTTTTTGCATCTCGGCCGAATTATGCACTTGTATGCGACTTACGTCCTCCCTTCATTGTAGTGGTGCGACATGTACCGATTGGGCATTTTTATGCTTTCTGCATGTGTGCGCCACACACACACGGAGCTCTGACCAAATTGTTGCATGTGTGCGTGAGGAGGCCCTTAGCAGAAGTTTCTTCAAAATTTCGTCGTGTTATGTAAACATGGTGTATTTCTTCGATACTAAATTATTAAGATGTAGCCTGGTGGGGTCAATGGCCGTATTTTTCGGGAGCTGTGACTAATCCCGCCGAAGGATTGATTTGGACGTTTACAAGAGAATACTGTGTTTGCCATGTGCAATTTGGGCGCGAACGCCAATCGTCACATTTAAAAAAAGAATCTTTGCCATTTTTGTAAACTTCCTCATTCGGATTCTGTTTAAATTTGGAACAACTTGCATTTTCGAACACATTATAAACCTAAATCACGCGTTCAATTTTTGTTTAAGAGATTATTTCTTAAAAAACCATTCTAACTACGTTTTTGAATTCCATACACTGCAATTGTTGTCTATCATAAAATTACTGAATGAAAAAAAGCCAAAGCCTTTAATCAGGCCAAATAAAAAGGTTTTAAGGGAAACTGGAGCAAAAAATTTATAAAGGTCATCCGGAGATCAGAGGATTTAAAAATAGTTTATTCATAGGCCCACTATGATGAACCAATGTCAATTCACGCGGCAAAATTCAATAGGCTTTTTAAATTTAGAATTATTTTGAAACTATTTTATATAAAACCTTATTTTCATATTTCGATAAAAATTGATATTAAATATGAACTCACCATCTATTAACAATTTAAAAAATTACATTAATCACTGAAATTAAAAAATGTGTTATAAAAATTTTGTTAACTCAAAGTTAATTTTAAATATGTAATATTTCACGACAGTACTCAACATAACACGAAGAATTATAATTATACAATGACTTCACTATTTGTTACTAAATTATCTTTTCATTTGACATTTGAATTAGGTATAATATAATTATTATAAAAATTTTAAAATTATAAACATTTAATTTTTGAATAACAAAGTATTTATTATTAATTAATTGGGATTTACTTTAAAGTTAGTTAGAAGTTATATTTTTCTGCTCGTGGTGTATACAGAAGTATACACCACCTGGATATCTCCAGCTTTAAGTCTGTCATTCACGGTACTACTCGTAATTGTGCCACTAATATATATTTACTGGATCCAGATCCAGATCGTAATAGATGGGCGTCTTTGGAGGGGGGCCTATGTCCAGCAATGGACTTGATAGGCTGATGACGATGATATATTTACTCGTACTTTTGCTACAATGTTTTATCTCCCCAGCATTCGAACCTAGAAATTTGCGACTTTTATCGTCTGAATTCTCTGAATATCCGGAGACATATCCGGGATATAAGCTGATATAGCACATTAGAACGCGTCGATTGTGGGTTGTCGCCCGATCGCCCTTGTTAGGAAGAGGACGATTGCATATAGCTAAAAATATCATAGAGTATAACACAGATGTATTTCTTTAAAATCAGTTTTAGATATTCATAAGTAATAACAAATTAAAGCAGAAAAAAGACAAAAGCAGATATACTTGGAGAGCTTAAGAGGAAGTCTATTAAAGATAAGTGGCAAACGATCAGTGGTTATCGATACATTTTCTTTTGATTGTAAAATAGTAAAAGAAGTTTTTTTTTAATTTTGTATAAAGACGGTTGACCCTTTGAATTCCAGAAATAAAGGCTTATTTTATTTTTGTTTTTTATTTATTGTAAGTGATAATAATTTGGTAATAACATTTGACCTTCAAAATATTACATAAAATGACATTTCGATGACCTCAGGTACCTGCAGTCATTCTCCTACTGGCTGCTGATTCCACACAGTGGTCGTGCGCGGCACAAAAAGCCTTAAAAACGCTTAGTATATATAATTATTACAGATCTAGGGATTGTGCACTCTTTGCCGTCACAGGACACGCACACATATGCACGCTGCGCGCGCGCAGGTCCGTAGACACCTTTTGTTTTGGGACATCTGTGATTAGGGATTGGCATTTTTAGGGTTTCAATGACTTGGGGCCTCTTGTTTAGCATAGTTTTAGTACCCTATGAATTATTATTTAAATGTATGCGGGTACATATTGTGACTGCGAATTTTGTACAGTTTCTTTATTTTGACACCAAAAAATAATGATTAGGATGAGGGATCCCGGAGAGTTGCCTTACAGGTACCGAACCTAGTACAGACTTCCCTCAAAGATTTTGCCATGTTTGAGAAATTCTTAATAGTATGGAATAAACCTTTGTGAGTGAAAAAAATGATTATATTAGTAAAAAAATCTAGTTTTTACCAAAATCAAGGATGTCCATGTACATTTAAGTCCAATATAAATGGTATTTCCGCATATATCGAACCCAGAACATCATAGATAGCTACCACTTCGCCTAAAGGAGGAATAGAGTAAAGTAAGAATATTATAGAAATGAGACGTGTTAGTTTGATCAGCTGTTTTTAATAATTTAACCTACAGCACGAGTGAAAAATAATGTATTTCTCATATTAACTAAATTCTTAACGAATGAACCAAATCTGATGCGATTTTGTATGCGACGTATTATGATCCTGATGTAATAAAATAAATCATAGCTATTTAAAATTACCAAGGTATATGCATGATTCCTAGCTATCTAAAACTATAGGTATAATAATTTGTTCATTTTGGGACCTTAAATAAATTGAAGGTACCTATTTAACCCTTAAAGGATAAGGGTGCCCATGGGCGGTGGACCGCTTATCCTAGGTAAGCCTACGGCTTGTCTGCCTCCCGCTTTATAAATATTGCTGGTTATTTTCAACATTTTGGAATTTTCAAAAAAGAATATTATAATATCGGATCCCGGGAAACGTATGCCATATATTTTATTAAAATATAATAATATATCCAGTATTATTAATGCTTTTAACTTAGGAAAAGTAATATAAAATATTTCAGGTTGGTTAACATTATTTATTAGTATGAAAAATGGAAAAAAGGTTCAGAAACTAGCTAATATGCCTATAAATTTTCATAAAAATCCGTAGGTACAGCTATTTCAGAAGATTTTTTTGATGTCCTCCGCCCATAGACCTCTGGTCCTTGTATGGCCGCGGATGCCTTGCCAGCCTTCAAGAGATAGGTACGCCTCTGTGCCTAAGTCGTCTTGGTTCTAATTCCCCAGAGTAATTATGCGCGGCACATAATGCCTTGAAAACCCTCAGTTGTGGAAGGACAAAGTGATACCGACGATAAAAGAATAAAAACAAACATCGACACAATAATTTAATATCTAAACATTTGAAAACAATTATTGAATTCATTTAGGTACTCGAACGTGCATACGAAACAAATTCGTACGACCTCTCAATGTCAGAACAATGACAGCTAGCCAAATCTATCATTCGACCTCGCCGACCTTGGTCTAGGCAGACTGACAAAAACATTATACACGTATGAAATTATAGAGCGCGTGGCAAACAGCATGAACTGTCATGTTTCTTGGCATAAGCAATGCCTGTCAAAATGAAAATGCGGCAAAATATAGGTTATGCAATTATAAAACTTAAATAGAGGTTTAAGTTGTATTTTTCTATTTTAGAAATCAAATACCCTCAAAATACCCAAAATGGTATTTTTATAGTTATATATTTACCATTGAGAGCCATGCTGAAGCATATTCTGACGCACTAATTTGGAGGTCTCGTCAAATGATACCACGAGATCAAAGAATACCAAGCTGGAATGGTACTTTTACTGCCTTGAGTGAGTGAGGATATTGAGGAGTTTGATGATTACCACTAAGCAATAAAGCAGTGGGCGTCTTTGGGGAGGCCTATTTCCAGCAGTGGACTTGATAGGCTGATGATGAAGCTGTAAAAAGCGGTATATCATAATATAAACTTTCTATGCTGGTTTCATTTGTATAAAAGGATTTAGTTAGGATAAGCCTAAATATTTTTTTAATAATAACGTAGCTTAATTGACGCGACGCATCTGCCCAACTGGAGATAGAGTATCCAGGGGCGTGTCATCTCCCTCCTTTTACCATCTTTTAAATAAAAAGATAACTAAAACAAATAATAACATAAAATTAAAATTAGTTTTATTTTTATGTTGAATTGTTTCGAAACAACTCGAACGATATTTATTAAGATAACAGCGACGCCCATGGACAACCGCGCCACAGTCGCGCGTGCTGTATTGCTCACTTTCCACGCCGCTTAAACGGCATAATTTCAAGGATCTCTAATATCTTGAATCAGTCAGAAAAACAATACCGTTTCCCTCTAAGTGTTCTCAGCTCATATACAGCTATGAAGCATTGCTAACATATGCAACAGTCTTAAAGCAGCTGGATATAAGAAAAACATTTTTAAAAACGTCCATATTGATTTCGTTTGCTTTACTAACCTACGCCAAGCAAGCATAAGCTCGCCTTGACTGGACGTCGCCTTGGTGAGGTCTCTACCCACATCTATTAGTCATAATGCATATTTGAAAACCAATTGGCCAGTAGGTGTAACAGCCTCGTGCGAGACATTTTGCTAACGTTTTTTTTAATTCTATAGCGGACAACGGAGCTGGTGGGTCTCCTATATGGTAATAGAACTCCGCCTCCCATTAACATCCGCACCACAGTCCGCGCATTGGTTGTGCCGGCCTTTTCACGTTGCTAAGTCGGCATTTTTAAGGGCCCGGCTTTTCATGAACGGAGGTTTTCTCTAACCATATAGGAGAACCACAAAATAAACAAAATAAAAAAATAAAAATAAATAAATAAAAATAAAACACAACCACCTGCTGCGTTGTCCGGTATACCATATAAAATTCTGTTTTTAAAAATTTAATACTGTTAGACTAGGTTTCAAAAACGATACAAATTACGAAGATTACAATTGTTATTGGTGAAGTCTTATTTACGTAGAAATACCGTTCCACACCAGTATTTTGTGTGCACGTGGTACCACTTTTGACGAGCCGACCCAATTAGTGGGTTAGCATGGTTCCGCCATGTAACAAAAGATAAACAAATATGTTATAACATTTATGTTATATTTTTTCCTTAGGGTATTCCTTTCAGTTAAAAAATAAATTTCGTTAAATAAATTAATATAGTGTTATCTATAAGATAGTGCAATAATTTTGAAAATATAATACATCGTATCGTTATGTCGGTGAATTAATTGCAGCAGAACAACCTCGAAACAACCTTCGCCAATAGAAGTCGATGACACCAGCTAGACTCGAATACCAAACACTTTGAAATGACACATTTTCCACATATAGAATATACATATATTTCGAGGGCCTCGTAGCTATATTCTTTTAAAAGTTTACCATGAATCGAGAGGTATCGGTTTTGAATCCCGGTCCGAATAATTATAATTTAATTTTTAATTTATTCGGTATTTGTTAGGGCCGAACAAGTGTCTTAATACTGTGACACCCGTGGTCACGGTCACGTCAATGACACCACGGGCTCACAGAAGACACAGCCTGAAACGGTATTTGTACTTTTATACTGTGTTTCACTAAGTGTGTGAGAATATCCGAGGGCATTGAAAATGTCGCTTAAGCGGCGTAAAAAGCCAACAACACAAGCGCGGACTGTGTCGAGGATGGTGATGGGCGACGGTGTTCTCTTACCATATAGGAGAACCACATGCTCTAATGTCCGTAATTTAGTTTGGTATTATTGCATTCATTTTAATTTCCTTAACTCTTTATTTTATATTTATTTAATTTTTTTATACAACCGGTGGCAATCAAGCAGGAGGCTCAACTAGGGCAAGCGTTCCTCCGCTTATGGACACCCCCAGCCCATGCAGAGCCGTGGTTGCGTTGCCGGCCTTTAAGCAATATGTACGCTCTTTTTGAAGGTATGTGAAGGTCTGCAATATTTATATAAGCTATTAAATTCCCTAGCTGCTAGTAATAAAAATGTATGATTATAAATTAAGAAATACAAGTGTTGTGCCAAGAAAAACAAATTATATATAGAACGCATCCTAGCTTCAGCTAGTCACGTAAATGGAATGAAGCGATGACCTGAAGAATGAAAATTATTTTTCAATACAAAGACTGTTGAGTGATGATTCAAGACGCATTCTTCTACTCAACGTGAAATGGTAGTTGTACTTTAAATGATGTTCTCTGTGTTTCGGTGAGTGAGTGAGGATATCGGAGGCTCTTGAAAAAGCCGTTTAAGTGACGTAAAAAGCCGGCAAGACAACCAATACGCGGACTGTGGCGCGGTTGACCTTGGGCGGTGGTGATCTCTTACCATATAGTAGACCCTCTGCTCCGTTTTTTGCTACTCCATAAGAAAATTCTAATAAATATCTTATATGGAGAGATTGAACGTCTTATATATTAAAATCTCGTGCCCAGATGTTTATTGCCAAACTTTCTAGAAACGAATTGACCAATTTTTATTAAATTTTACATACTTATCAAGTCACTAAATCATTTTCATAACATAAAAATTTAACGGTGATATTAAAATACAATCCTAAATTTTCACCCTTCTATTATTAAATCATATTTTTTTATTAAAATTTCAGTATACAAATAATGTTATGAAAATAAATGCCGGTAATAGTTGATAAAAACTCGATCAGAAATAGGAGAACTATAAGATTGACGTAATACTTTGGTATTTCCGTTGGCGTAGTGCCTAAACATGACCTAGCACACTTGTGTCTAGGTTGACCGAAACGACCTCCATAGTTCATTCACTCATGACTCATTCCTATTTCATACCTTCTGCTTAGCATGAACTAATATTTGAAAACATTTAGTTTTCGGTCAATTGTTCTATAGGTTTAAGTTCTTTTAGTTCGCTGATGGTGATGACGATGGTTATATAAATGCATGCGTTAAAATGGTTATTTTGAATAAAATAAAATGAAATTTTAAAATAACGCTATAAAAAGATAGAGTCAAACTCCTTAGTATGTTAATTTGTGTGCTGTCGACCTCGCGGTCAAGCCGGTCACAATAGGCGTCTTAGTGGTCGCATACACTTACGTTTTTAATGTCTACGGATCTCGATAGATATTTCCAATTGTCACTTTTGTCCGCGTAATTGGTGATCATTTTACACGTTTCTTTATTGGGAGAGCCATGCTGAAGTATATGCGGACTCATTAAATGGGCCGGCTCGTCCGAAGTGATACCACAGGCTGACAGAATGCTCAACGTGAAACAGTACTAGACCTGTGTTGCCGCGGTTCTGATGAGTGAGTGAGGATAAAGCCGGCAACACAACCAATGTGCGGACTGTGGCGCGGTTGTTCATGGGCGGCGGTGTTCTCTTACTATATAGGAGATCCGCAAGCTTTGTTGTTCGCTATACCATAAAAAAATAGAATTTTGACAACATTACATAGGATAATAATTTAATTTTACTAATTTCTAAACACATTCTGATTCCAACTCCATATATATTATACATAAAACCTCAAAATTATACAGTTGTTAGATAATAATATAACAAGATAAGCATGTTACAATGGCGCCAAAATTAATTGCATACACTGTGTCTTAGACGTTTTGCAATAATAGACTTGGATATAATCTATCAAATTTAGAGATTAAATATGTTTGTTTTGGCATTACCTAAAATGAGCATTGATAATAAATTATTCAAATATACAACTTATATTATATACCATACTAAAGTATACGCTGACGCACAAAATAGCCCGGCTCGTCCGAAGTGATACCATGGAGTGACGGAATGCTCAGCGTAAAATGGTACTTGTAATGTTCCGCTGAGTGAGTAAAGATATCGGAGGCTCTTGAATTTGCAACACAGCAAGCGCGAACTGTGGCGTGGTTCATGATAGATGGTGTGTTCTTACCACATATGAGACCCACCTGCTCTGTTTTCCGCTCTACCATAAAATATATATTTATTTTAGTTTAAAATGTCCTTATAAACACTAAAAAGTACAATAACCTACAGGATATGAAACCTTTTTAGACGTTCATAAGAAACACAGCAAAAACCTCTTTAGTTATTCGAAAAGTCTAGAAGTAATCTAAGGTGAATAAACCAACACTGACGAAAACATTTTTACATAAGTCGATAAACTTTATTACATTGCTGGAATTGTTATTTTCGACTTTGATACACGTGTCAAATTCATATATTATTTGACAGAAGCCAGTTTAGTGAAGTTAGAAGTCGGGTCAGTGGATTTCTTATAATATAACGGACAACGGAGTAGGTGGGTCTCCTATATGATAAGAGAATACCGCTGTCCATATACTACCGCCAAATGTCGGCTTTTTACGCTTAAGCGGCTTACTTAAAGCCCTCCGATATCCTCACTCACTTCTAATATTTCGAATATTAGAAGTACCGTTTCAAGTACAGCTACCGTTTCAGGCTGAGTATTCTGTGAGCCCGCGGTATCACTTTGGATGAGCTAGCCAAATTAGTGCGTGGCTCTCCCACGGGTGATACTTAATTATATAACTACTTTTCTTCTGTAAATTATATAAATACATAAAAACTTCAAAGATAACTTATATATTCTTTTTTAAATTATAGAATTAACTGAGTTTTATTTATTTTTTGTTATATAGCGTAATGGTGTGACTGATTATACCATCACGACAATTAATAGATAATCGGCTCCACAACTTCCGCTTTGGTTGGGTTGTCGGCTTTTTATGCCGCTTAAACGGCACAGCTTGATAGGCCTCCGATATCCTCATTCACTTAGCAATACACAATTACTATTTAAAACTGATGTTCTGTAGGCCTAAGTCCTAAGCTCGTGGTATCAGTCCGGCCCAATTTCTTCAGCATATGCTTCAGCATAGACATCCCACAGGGTATAAGAGGTAAACGAGAAAATTAACAACTATTACTGCATGTTAAATATTGATTTAAACTTTTAAATTTATTTTGAACAATGTATTTATTGAAATAAAACATTATTAATGTGTCTAAATATGGATAATTTTACAGAATACTCAGCGTTAAACAGTAATTGTACTGTGTTTCGCAGTGAGGGTATCGCAGGCCCCTAAAAATGCCGCTTAAGAGCGTAAAAAGCCAGCAACACAACCAATGCGCGGACTGTGGCGCGTTTGTTCATGGGCGGCTGTGTTCTTACCATATAGGAAACCCTCCTGCACCGTTCACTAAACTGTAAAAAAAACTTATTCAAAACAGTTTATTGTTTGCCTATCATCATAGTATACGCAGTTGATGCACTACTTGTCAGTTTTTCGTAGGTCAGTTAAAACTGTGAACACTTAGATAACGCGTTAGACAAGCTAGACATGTCTAGGTCAGGTTCGTAGCCTGGATTCGGTGCGTTCAACTTTACGTATTTACAGACACTCCATAGTGTTAAAATTGAGTAATAGAAGAAATGATTTAATAGTCTTCGATTTCCTATTATTTATGGAAGTATACATATGTACCAAAAATATATTATCATAAAAAAACACTTTTATTGATAAAAACGAAGTTTTTATAGGATAGGAGAACACCGCCGCCCATGAACAACCACGCAACAGTCCGCACATCGGTTGTGATGCTGGTTTTTTATCCTCCGATATCCTCATTCACTCAGCGAAACACAATAGAATCACCGTTTTAAGTACAACTACCATTTCACGCTGAGTGAACTGTGAGCCCATGGTATCACTTCGGACGAAGCCGCCAAAGTAGTGCGTTAGCATTTGCTTCAGCATGGCTCTCCGACAGGTGCGACAGTATTGAGACACTCGCCCGACCACTGTCAAGCCCTTTCAGGGACCGAATAAATTATAATTAAATTACAATTTGTCCGGACCGGAATTCAAAACCTCTCTTCATGGTTGACTTATGAAACAATTTAGCTACAAGGCTCTCAATATACCATCATTACAAAGATAAAACATTTTGTAACTATGGCCTCCTGATGGCTTGCTTCCGTTTTGCTATGCACTTCTTAAAATATAAAATTTGCGCTTTACAAAGCTGCAAGCTATGAAAAACATTAGCTACTCCTAAATATATTCGTTGACGCGAGAAAGATAAATTTTCCGAACCGCATGAATATCTTAGAAGCGTTAACGTCCGACCGGCCGTGAACCACAATAAATCCATTCCTATAGAGTGTAGACCTTGGCAAACAATCTACCTAACAGTGTATAAATGTTTTACAAGTAGTCTTTTAATATTCTCTTTACCGTTCAGTGTGTGTCTTTTGGGAGCCTCGTAGCTAAGTGGTTTTCAAGTCTACAATGAAGCGAGAGATATCGGATTCGGATCTCTGTCGGACAGTTATAATAATTTAATTTATTCGGTCTCTAAAAGGGCTTCTCAGTGGACGAGCGAGTGCCTTAATACTGTGTCATCCATGGGGGCTATGCTAAAGGATATGCTGAAGCACTAATTGGTCCGGCTCATCCGAAATGATACCAAGGGCTCGCAGAATACTTAGCGTTAAATGGTACCTGTATTCTAAACGATACTTCTACTGTCTTTCACGTGAGCGAGGAAATCGGAGGCCCTTAAAACTGCCGCTTAAATGGCATAAAAATCCGTGTGGCCCGGGTGGTTCATAGGCGGCGATGTTCTCTTACCATATATGAGACCCACCGGCTTAGTTGTCCGCAATAGAATAAAAAAACGAATAAAACCATTTCTATATAAAACTATATCTAAAAAAATACCTAATCTTGCTTTTTTAGTATTTATTTTATTAAGAGGTCCATGAAAACTGTCCTAGAATTCCTAATGATTCATACTATAGAAAAGACTACAAAATAAAGATAAATAAACAAGCCCGCATCTAACATCGATAATTAGCGAAACATTTGCCGGGTAAACAATACAAGAATTTCGCCCGAAACTAGTCACCTACTTCGTTAATGCAGCCAAAAGTGCCAATGACCGCAAGGTCATGTCGGTCGCAACTCGCAATAGACTATTCCTTGAGGCATTAGGTGTATGGTAGTTTCTAGTTGTAACGCGCTGTTTCAATTGAATGGGGCCTCTTTGGGTGCGCACATGTTTGTTGGAACTAGGCGAAAATGATTATTTTTATAGAAAAGCGGACAACAGAGCAGTTGGGTCTCCTATATGGTTAAAGAACACCGCAGACCATTGCCAACAGCGCTAAAGTCCGCGCATTGGTTGTGATGCTGGCTTTTTACACCACTTAAACGGAAATTTTAAGGGCTTCCGACATCCTCAATCACTCAGCGAGACACAGTACCGTTTCACGTTTAGTATTTTTTGAGCTCGTGGTATCATTTCAGATGAGCCAGCCCACTTAGTGCCTCAGCACATGCGTTAGATTATTTCATTCAATTAAATTAGGTGTTAATTTGTAATAATGACTTCATTTTGTTGTAAATATATATTATCAAGATATAATAATTTATGGAATAACTATTATTATTAATAATATTTATTATTATTATTTAAATATATTTTATTATTATTAACATTAATTAATAATTATGTTATGTAAATTGTAACTTCGTACCTTGCCACCAAGCGAAAGGTACCAGGATTAACCCCGGCTCGAAGAGAAATTCATAATTTATTAGATTTTTGTATGGGCTTGACACTGGCCGAGCCAGTGTATTAACAGTATCTTATTAAGCGCTAAATTATTCGACTCGACCGAAATGATACCACGGGCTCATAGAAAACCAGCGTGAAACATTACTTCTACTCTGGTAGGATATCGGAGGACCTGCCCGCATCACTAAGGCGACGTAAAACGTCGGCAACACAACTAATAGCGCGGATTTTTCCATTGAAGCTGAGCAAAAGATTACATAGGCCAGCAATGCATCCGAAGCCCTAGACGAAATTATTCCAGGCGACACAGTAACGAAACTCCTTGGCTACGAGTCAATGCGTTGGCTGGAAGTGTCCATGGGCAGTAGACTAAGTCTAGGTAAGCCTTCTTTTGTCTCCTGATTTTATGCAAAAAGAATGAGCTATTATTGAAAAACAGATGGGATCTTGAATAGATATTTTTTTTCCGATAGGAATCGAACCCACGTGTCTCTAGACGATGACCGCGATTAGTAATGTCAGCCATTGCGCATAAAGTCAAGGCCAAAACGTGTCTGATTCATATCAGACGTCTATCAGCGTCAGTCGGAGAGTAGTCAGTAATAGTTTATATCAGTAGATAAAACTGGTAACTAAAAGATAACCATTATTGCAAAGTATATTTGTGGTGAGGCGTTGCCTTTACTTCTTTATAAATAATACTTTTAGCGAAAAGGCTCCGTTATATAGATTTTCCTAAAGCGGCTTAAAAAGCCCACAACACAACCAATACGTGGTATGCGGCGAGTTGTTCATGGGCAGCGGTGTTCTTTAAGCATATAGGAGACCCATTTGCTCCTTTGGCGGCTATAGAATAAAAAAATAAAGAAAGAAAGAATCTAAAAGGATCAGAGGCTACACTATGAAATAATAAAACATCCAAAGGATTCTCTGCTCAATGCATCGATAGGCGTAACAACTACGCAGCAGATGAAACGATTGGCGAGTAGCGAACAAGGTGAATGCCCCGGCGAGCGTCACCCCCGAAATACTGAACTGCGAATACTAAATACTGCATCTAGAGATACATCGCGGCCCGTGGGCTGGATCGGCGCATCTCGGAGCTAGCTGCAACGCCGGACGCTAAATTGGAACGAAATGTCTCTAAACTCAAATTAAATAATATAGAAAAAAATTGTTGGGGATTTGATAGATTATTTATAACATTGAACGCCAAATACAAAGTTTCTTAGGATTTGCTACTTTATTACATCCTCGGATGCTAAATTTAGAACTAAATTTCATATAAAATCTATATTAAACGATTTATACTAACGTTTTTTATGATTTGTTAAAATATTTACAAAGTCGGATGCAAAGTTTATAATGAAAGAATTCATGTATAAAATCTAGAAAAAAAGTCTAACGAAGGTCGCGGGCAACCGCTGGATCCAGATCGCTCAAGATCGCAGCGGGTGGGTGTCTTCGGGGGAGGCCTATGTCCAGCAGTGGACTCGAATGGGCTGATGATGATGATGAAGGCTTTTTATTAAGGATTTGATAGAATTTACGACTTATTTACAACGATACAAATATTTAGAACTAAAATCTTTGTATAAAACAATATAGATACTACGGGCTCACAAAATACTCAGCGTGAAACGGTCTTTAAACTATGTTTCGCTTTGTTAATCCTTTAAAATTAGCAGCTAAAGCTGCGTGAAAATCCTGCAACAAAGCAAGCACGGTGTGGCGCGGTTGGTAAAGGGCAGCGCTATTCTTTTACCATGCAGTAGATCCACCTGCTCCATTGTCCGCTATACCATAAAAACATTATTAATATTTTAGTATTGTCTCAATTATGTTGTCCAACAGTGTAGTGCATTGTACCGAGTATTTGCCAAATATTTTTTTCTAAATATGTAACATGGTCGTTGCCCCGGCCTGACGGCCATTATCGACCGGACGGTAGAGCGAGCCGGCGCCCGCGCATTTGTCATACTTAATTTTAATGACTCTCTCTTTCTATAAATTTAGAGTTTTATGTCTGTACGATAATTAGATTTTGATTTCAATTTGAGATCTGTTGATTCTCAATGTTAAGCAGCTTCCTTTTCTGTTGCTTTTCACCGTCTTTAAAAGAGGAGTGTTATACGTTTGTCGTGGTCAACAAAAGGGACGATTATGTTTTTTAAAGTAAAATGTATAATTGATTTTAACTTGCGGACCAGGCAGACCTCTTGTCACGAAGCTAACCTCACTCAGTTTACTCGCCTCTCCCGGACATCCCTTCTAACATTTGACCTCTATTGTGTGGTATTAAAGTTCAAATTGAGTTAAGTATTGAGGCAACGTTTATATGATAGCATATAAGTGTGCTTTTTAGACTTATTCAGACAATTTTTCTCTACTTATTTACCGTTTTCGTACATCGAGCAATATTCTAAAATAAGTATTAGCGAAGTTAGTACCATTCTAGACTAACAAATTCATACCATTCTAACAAATTCAACGATTAAATTATATTTTTACCCATGGGAAAGCCATGCTGAAGTATGCTTCAGTGCTATGCTAACGCGCTTCAATGCTAACGCATTAATTCGGGCGGCTCGTCCGAAGTGATACCACGTGTTCACATGATACTCAGCGTAAAACGGTACTTGTAGTGTGTTTCGCAGAGTAAGTGCGGATATCAGAGGCCCTTAAAACTGCCGCTTAAGATGCTCTTATATGGTAAGAAAATACCGCCGCCCATGGACAACAAGGACCCCCTATATCCTCACTCAATCAGCTAAACACAGTAGAAGAACCATTTCAAATACAACTACCATTTCACTGAGTATTCTGTGAGCTCGTGGTCATTTCGGACGAGTCGGTCCAATCAGTGCGTCAGTATCAGTATCAGCATGGCTCTCCCGCGGGTGCGACAGTATTCGGACACTCGCCCGGCCACTGTCAAGCTCTTCCAGAGACCGAATAAATTATAAATGAAACTATAATTGTTCTGACCGGGATTCGAAGCCGATATCTCTCGCTTCATGGTACATTTTGAAAACCATAAAGCTGTTTGGCTCTCAAAACTCTCTACTCTGTACGGAACATATATCGGGGTTGTAGATTTGTCTAGACGGGGTGACGTCAGGTCAAGGAAAGGGTGCGAGGGTCAATAGTTGACCGAGTGTAGTTCTGTGTCACGGGGTTATTGGTTCGAAGATAGCCGTCTTAAACTTAAGGTCAGTATAAGGGCTGGGATCCGGATTGACCCTTATTCTAAATAAATCCTTTAAGCTTCCAATTTATATCTGATATATGTATGATACCTGTAAAAATGTTAAGAAAAGACGTAATATACTTAACATGAAATGGTAGGTGTATTTGAAAAGGTGCTTTTATTGTGTTTCGCTTAATGAGTGAGTATATCGGAGGTCCTTAAAAATGCCGCTAAAGCGTCGTAAAAATCCGGCAACACAGCAAGCGCGGTCTATTGCGCGGTTGTCCATGGGCGGCGGTATTCTCTTACTATACAAGAGACACACCAAACGTTGCCCGCTATACCATAAAATACTTGTTGCTCTGTTAACATAAAGATCACTCAGTTTTCAAAAACAAAATTATTAATTAAGAAATATTAATTTTTATATATATGTTTATAACGAAAAAGCCTTTTATACATTTGTTTGTCTGACGTTCATATTTCAGGTTATAAAATAGAAATTAAAATAAAAATTTCAAGTAAGTAGGAAATAAATAAGACATATTTAATTATTTCTGTCTTTCGCCCATGGACACCTAGCGCCTGCTAGGCCGTGGGTACGTTGCCAGCCCTTTAGGACTATGAACGCTGTTAAATGTGATTCGTTATAACAAAAGAATAATCTTGTTATATTTTAACTTAAAGTCGCTAGATTAAAAATGTTTAGATTTATTTTTGTATTTTATTTATCATCACCATCATCATTTCAGCCGTAAGACAATAGGCCTATTGCATGTATATTATGATACAGACATTTTAGTTATAATAAAAGTAATTTCTGTGATTCCGGTAGAAGGTTCAGATTGTATGTATATCGTTTCCTATGCTTTTTATACCGTGAGGTCTTAGTTCAGGCGTGAGTGCACATAGAGAAATAGCAAGAGAGGAATACGAAGATGTATTTTCCTCGCATTAAATAATTAATCCGGCAAAAGTATTTGGCAATATAAATTATTAAAGTAAATATATTCTTATTTAAAAATATCCTTTATCTGGACAATTAATAATTGTCCCATTTTTCTTAATTTTTTAATAACTTAGAGGACAACAGAGCAGCTTGGTCTCATAAATTACCATTTCATTTGAATTACCTATGATGAGATAACGCCGCCTATGGACAACCGCATTCAATCCACGTATTGGTTGTGTTACTGGCTGTTTACGCCATTTAAGCGGCATTTGAGGGCTTCCGATATCCTCATTCACTCAGCGAAACACAGTAGAAGTACCGTTTCTAGTACAGCTACCGCTATGAGCCCGTGGTATCACTTCGGACGAGCCACTCCTATTAGTGCGTTAGCATATGCGTCAACATGGCTCTCCCACGTGTGATGATAAATTGTATAAATACATCAAAATTTCAAAGACAATTGATCTTGTCTTTAAGGACAAGGCGCTGAAATATGCAACTAGATGTAACATGTAAAGCGTGGCATTCGGGTTTAAACTAGAATCAAGCTTAAACTATACAGCTGGTATTGTTCACAATGCAGTTGTCCGTCCGTCTGTCTTTATGTAAACTCGTATTGTCATGTAGATTTCAGTTTTAAACAAAGCTCTGGCTTGTACGAGTTACAATTGCTTCTGACTCTGTTTGCATTTCAAGAGATTTTAGTCAACTTCTATGATAATGATCTCTTTATTTTAACTAAACACTGCATTTATTAAGTCCTTTTTCCTTCCTTTTCTATCTTTTATTTTCAGTTTTTTTATCCTACAGCGGACAACGGAGCAGGTGGGTTACCTATATGGTAAGAGAACACCGCCGGCCATGTACAATCGCACCACAGTTCGCGCATTAGTCGTGTTGCCGACATTTTACGCTGCTTAAGCGGCACTTTTTACTCTCACCAAGCACTCTGCGAAACACAGTACAAGACCGTACGTTGAGTATTCTGTGAGCCCGTGGTATAACTTCGGACGAGCCGGTCCAATTAGTGCTGAAGCATATTATGCTTCAACATGGCTCTCCCACGGGTGCGACAGTATTAAAATTATCGCCCGACCACTGTCAAGCCCTTCCAGAGACCGGAGAAATTATAAAAATTTATTATAATTTATAATTGTCCGGACCGGGTTTCGAACCCGATACCTCTCGCTTCATGGTATACTTTTTAAACCATTAAACTACGAGGCTCGCAAACTTTTACTTTTTACAATAAAATTTGTTGTAGCATTTCATCGAATTATTTTAAATTAAATAAGATTTAGCTTATGTTTAATATCAATTTTTAATCATTTTCAGCTACTACTATAACCTAAATTACATTTTAAAATAAGGATACATCTTGAAAATCCAATTTAACATCTAAGAAACCGGCTGCTCAGATAATAACAAATACTTCTTGCTTTATCTGTTTTTATAATTTATCCGAGCATAGTTAAAAAACTAGGATATATACACTTCTTACAGTAATTATTTACTTATGGACTATGTTTAATTTTTTTATTGAATTATGTTTTAAATAAGCTATGTTTGGGTTACTCATCTAACCAACTCAACATCTCAGATACAAGGTGTAAACATAGATAACAAATACATCTTTGCTTAATATGCTCACAGATAAACAAAAAGCCATCTCTATTATATTATGCAATAATCTATGTTTAGACTCTATCATATGTATCTATAATAAACAAACCATCGTCTTAGAAACCGGGTGTGCGCATAGATAACAAAAGATACATCTTTATCTGTGGTTTTATAATATATCCAAGCACAGTTAAGAAACCAGTACGATCACTTAATAATAGTAATTACTAGCTAGGTTTGAAACCACAGAGCAGAAAACGCCACCCCTTTACTGTATCGTAAACGCACACAACTTAGAACAATAGCAAAACTTGTCCACGCCATGGGCTGCCCTTGAAATTCACTATCAGTAGACACATGACAGAGAGGTGAATAGATTTGTGGGGGTTGGAAAGGGATGGGCGAATAACATAAGAAAAGTGAGGTCGCCGGGCAGTGGGTCAGCACGTCTAGGCGACGTCTACTACACACACTGCTACACTGATACTAGCAGCAGAAAAACTACTAACAGTTTTTGATAAATTCTACGATCGCTTTGAAAATATAGCCTTAAGTAGCTCTATAGATAGAATACATTATATTTGATTATTTATAGTATTGAGATATGCATGTAGGTACAAAGGTGAAGCCTATGTCCAGCAGTGAACGTCTTACGGCTGAAAGGATGATGATGATTTATAGTACTAACAGTTTATTTATATTAAAAATACAAGACTTTATGGTGACCCGTCAAACTTGGCTAAATTATAAGTAGATTAGAAAACAGCAAAATTTCTTTTATTTGTATTAATTACTGATTTATTATGGTTGTTCTGTTCCATTTAATATGTAAATTCAATTCATTTACTAGAAATATACATTATCCTGCCTAATATACCTATTATACCCTTCCCTGAAAGGCCAGCAACGCAACCGAGGTCCATCACCGGCTGAGGGTATCCATGGAGCAGGACCGTTTATCCCAGATAAGCACCTAATATGTTTTAAAAACAAATCATAGAACTGCGTAATGTATACAGATTTTAGTCAAAAAATTGATAGTACCATATAGTAGGCCTATGTCCAGCAGTGTACTTGATGGGCTGATGATGGTGATGATGATATAATAGTTACCAACAAGATGTTACAAGTATATTCGTTACTATATATTTATATTTTATAACAATACCATTATTAGACCTACCAAAAATAAAAAAGCTAAAGTCGCTGACATAACAAAATTCAATATTTAAGACAGTTCTAAGGTTTGAACGTCAATGTCAATCTTTGACAGCTGACAGTTGCTTAACCTTTTTCTATACTCATTGGTCTATAATCTAAACACATACAGTATTTTCGTGTATTAAAAAAAGGCAAAAAAGCCTTTCATGACTCACATCTATAATCCTACTAGTATCAATATATTTAAATAAATAACCAGATAATCATTTTAGAACTTTTTTTTATATTTTGATCCAATAACAAAATATAATTTCAATAGAAAATAGAAATGTTTATTTGCTAACGGTACAAGCAACTATCACACATGTGTACACACACATGTCTAGAACTAGTTCGGTTCCTGCATTCTTTCAAACAGCGATTTACGGAGGTGGAAAAATTTTCCTACTTACATTTAAAAATGTTGTTTATTAGGAAAATTTTATGTATTTAATATTGGAAATCTAATTATTATATTTTTAATAAGCAAATAACCGGTCCAAAGACCTGCGATACTCACTCTTTTTCAACCACGGACCCTGAGAGATTCAAGAACAGTTCTCACGGATCCCTTAAAAAATTAATCAAAAAATCTTAGGTTTTTATTTTAGTTATTATTAACATAAATATGTTTGGTCCAGTGATGACACCGCGGGTCCCGGATCGTGGATTCCGCGGGCCGATCAAGAAGCTCGACTCGGATAAGCGGTTCTCCACCCTGGTACACCGCAGGTACGTTGCTGGCGCTTTACAGATACGTGCCCATTCGCCCCAAGTCGTATCTAGTAACAATATCGCAAAAATACAAGAATGACTGTTATAATTAAAAACTCATAAAAATCTGTGTGCGTACTCAAAAAAACATACCGTGTATAAAATACAAACACTTCTCAAAGTATAGGTTAGATGTTTAACTCAGAGTCTAACGACCTAAAGGTTCTTCAAGCCGCCGATGACAAAGCAGCAAAAACACGGATTTTAATAAATAATGCTTAAAGACAACCCAATGCGGCGATATTTTGCAAAAGATTATTAACTGAATTCAAATATATTTTTGTATTTGTTTTAAGAGCGACTTTGATAAGCGTTCTAATATTATTAGTGTTGCCCAAAAGCAAGACCAAGACCGCCTAATATTAGCAAGACCAAGACTGACCGCGTAAGACTTGAGCAAGAACAAGACTAAGCCTGCAAGCCTCGCGCGTCTTGCAGCTATTTTTTTGCAGTGATTTTTGGAATTTCTCATTAAATCTTTAGACATATTTTACAAATCTGGTTGGTCTTTACTATAGCTACGCTAATTCAACCTCAAAATGTTCCTATTCTGATAGTTTTTCTAAGATCTGAAGTAAACTTTAATCAATATCAGTAGTTTAATAGGTAATTTCAAGACTTGCAAGACTCTTGCTTCGAGACCAAGACCAAGACTGGGAGCGCAATAGCAAGACCAAGACCAATAGCAGGTGTATTGGCGCAAGACCAAGACTGGCTAAGTCTTACATTTGGGCAACAATAAGTATTATATGCTACCGTTTCGTCATAGATTCGTTCCCCGGTTCAATATTATTTATAATTTAAATTCTTGATTTATTCTATCTTGGAGAGACCTATACGATGTCTTGATGATATCACGGGCTCACAGAAAATCATAAATTTGTGTTGTTTCGCTGAGTAAAAGCGAAGGCTCACTTACTTAAAATAAGCGACGTAAAAATCCGGCCATATAACCAAAAGAGAATGACTCGGTAATAGATCACCGTTGCCCACGGACAACACACAATTCGCAACGTGAAACGGTACTTGTACTGTTTCGTTAAGTGATTGAGGATATCGAAGGGCCTTAAAATTATGACGCTTAAGCGGCATAAAAAGCCGGCAACCCAGCGAGCGGCGACTGTGTCGTGGTTGGTGATGGACGCGTTACCCTACTATACAGGAGACCCACCTGCTCCGTTATCCGCTACACTATAAAAAAATCTTTACATTTATATTTCAAAAAAAAATATAATTTAAGATGTTTCTAAAGTGTATGTAAGCAAAATACACTTTATAAAGTGTTGGAAATGCCACTAACACGCACTATAAAATAATACAGAGGTAAAATTCACAAGACTTCCAAAGCAGGTATAGCAAAGCAGTTACCGTTGTGTATGTCTCTTATCCTGAAGAACATCGTTTCAATTGAGATGTTATAAAAGATGTAACAATAAAAGCATAATTTTATTAATCCGACATAAAGTCAATCAGTGCGCTATCATTGCTGTATAAAATATCCGAATCAGCGACATGTTGTAATTTAAAAAAGTAATGATGCCCCATTTCGCGGCGGAGCAAAAATTAAACCTGCATTGGGCCAGTTGAATTATTTTTTCCACGTCGCTGTGTGCCAAAAAGAAGAAAAAACATGGCAACACACGAATCCATCAGCACGCGCGCACACAAACGCAAAATGCATTTACACGCACACAATGCGAAAATTTGGTGTTCCTATAATCAAAAATTACTTCTTTGTGTGCGTGACATTCCCACGCATGCATAATGTTAACACGCTAGTTTTATATCATTTTAATAATTTCTTTTGAACCTTACCTCCAAGAGATTAAGTTCAAATTGGCATGTGTTTAATTAATGATTGGTTTGCATTAGTGCATGTGTGTGCGGCAATGCGATTCGTTCGTTTTGTTCCTTTTTTAAATTTCACCATTTAGTTCAATCTATTTATTGGTTGTGCGCGTGTGTGCGCTGCGGTCGCGTGTTGACGTGCTGCAGTTGTGTGAGTGCGAAAGTGCGTAGAAAAATTGGTCGCTATAATTATATAATATATTATTATCATGGTCTCCGTTGTTCGCAGTTTGCGATACATGGCTGTTTCGTATTCCCTGCCAACAGAATTAAACGTCACAGATCCAAATTATATGTATATTTATGTAACGGGTGTCTATAGAAAATCAGAAAAACAAAATTAATTCCCAAAAGTCCCGGTAACTTATGCGAATCACAAATCTGTGTTCTTAAACGTTTTCCAATTCGAACCCATAGCAGATACAACATAAAGATTTAGTTCTAACTATCCAAAGTTAGAAAATGCTACTAAAATACATTAATTAAAAAAGATAGGCAAAAGAGTCCTCCTTCCATGAAGACCTCCAGCCCCTGATGGGCCGCGGTGCGGGGCTGCTTTTTGTTTTAAAACATCCCAAGCTGTATTCTTTTTAAGACCTCTGCAGGCAGCTGACCCCACAGAGAACTCTGTGGGTTATTGAAAAAACAAACGGTACAAAGTCTTCGTATTTAGACCGTAAACATCTGATTAAACCGTAAAAAATCTATTTCTTAATGGTTTTCAACAAGAGTTAGCACTTACTTTTATTATCCAATTTTTAATTACCACAGAATAAAACCATTTGAGAAATTCAACAAACCAACAGGCCGAATAAATTATAAATTAATTTATAATTGTTCGGACCGGGATTTGAACCCGACACCTCTCGATTCATCGTACACTTTTTTAAAACCATTAAGCTACGAGGCTCTCAAGCGACACTAAATGTCAAATAACATAATATTTCACCATCATTAATTAATAGTCATAATTTATTTCACAGTTGTTGATGATAGAAAACCATTCTTTTAAATAAATTTACGCCCTTTCCAGAGCGCTAGTGCGAAAAAGGCCAACAAAATGCACTGCAGTATTTTTTTCAAAGAGGCAACTAAACGAATTAACTATATAATTGAGAAAATTAATGCATCATGATGAAATGAATGAAAAAGATGATTAGGTATAAGAAATAGTAATTCCGGAGGCATTCGCGCCACACTCTTGCGAGATATCGTAGATTGATATGTATGCTAAGGTGTACGTGACTTCTCTTACGTATTATTGTTATTGTTTTAGAGGTCCCCGCCGCCATTGGTTAGTAGTGCCACAACCCGCGCTTTTACCGGCTTTGTACGCTGCTTAGCGGTAGGCAAAGTCCGCCGATATCACTCATTGAAGAGACCCAATAACTCCGTTGTCCTATAGGTACCATAAAAAGAATCTCTAAATAACTTTTAGAATGTAATATAAAAAATGACACGTCTGTCTTTAGCGTTGACACAAAAACTATTATAATGTCAAAGTTACCACACACAAAAAAAAAGTTCCACGCACAAAGTTGCCACATTAAAAAATTATGCCTGTATAGAAAAAATAGTAAATCCTTCTTGGTCAATGATTATGGTCATTCGCATTAAAATTATCTCGCCGTAAAATAGGTCGCCGTTGAAAATTTCACAAGAGAGGTACACCTAAGTGTAATAGTATAGATTCAGTATTAAGTTTGTATTATGCATTATGCAAGTGTGAGTATGTGTGCATGTATTGGTGACCGGTGAAGTGCAACTTGTTCTAAGGAGTAGACGCAGGGACGAATAACATTTTTTGGATGGCCCGAAATAGATTAATTCTGTATCAAAGGGCGTTTTAATTACCTAAGTAGGCTAATGAATTAATTATTTTATCAAAATGAAACACTACCAATATACTTGCTTGGCAGTGTGTGGACTCTTGGTACAGTCTAGTCGGTTTCTTATTAATGGAAGGTAAATGAACCCGCCCATGGACATCTCTAGCCCTGGCTAGGCTACATTGACGTAGTATTACTTTTATTTATGTTTAAAATGTTCCATTATTTTTACTATAAAAATATTGAATAAACTTAACAAATATAAAATCGTTATGTTTACGTATAAAAACGGTATGATTTTGTAATAGTTTGACTTTTAAATACATTTATTCACGTTATTTCTTCATTAAATAAACACACCAATAAAAATAAGATAACAATTACGAAGAAAATTGTAAGGGACTATTTTAAAATGAAGTCCAGGCTGTGAAAAAAACTGAAAATTGTTTATCTGAAAATATTGAGATGTATTACATAACATTTTCTTTTTATATGAACGGTGGCAAGCGAGCAGGAGTTTCATCTAGGGCCTGTTGACCTCCGCCCATGGGCAACCCTAGCCCTTGCAGAGCTGCGGTTGTATTGCCGGCCTTTAAAGAATAAGTACGCTCTTTTATTAAGGTTCCCATTACACTCAAAACCTTCACTGAAATTAAGCTAAAAGACCATTTTATCTGAAAATAAACGACACGACGAATAATTTTAAACTAGATTTATTATTTAATTTACCAATTAATTTATTTATGTGTTATAAAATATTATATGTATTTAATTTTGAACACTAATGCCATTACGTTCTAAGATTACTTAGCATTCAAAACAGTGATATTTCGTTCATAGATAATGACAGAGCTATAAGAAAAGAAAGTATATTTCTCTAATTTCTTTAGCTGGCATTGGTTAAAAGTGTAAAAAAGGGACTGTTAATTTAAATAATAGACTTTAAAAATCGTTTTTCTATCTTTAGGTGAGAATAAACTTTATATAATTTGTAGATAAATACAATACTAAAATAAATTTCTTATTTTTAGAGTAACACAATTACATTTATCAAATTACAATACGAAAGAAGATTCATAACTATCTTATATATATTATACATAATTCTTTGCAAATGAAGATATATTTTTTTGATAATACGTGAAAAAGTATACCAGCGTTCATTTGTACCTAAAAGGATATCACTTTATTTGACATAGAGAAACAAATAAACATCGCATAATCTTATTTAAACAATATATATTATATGGACTCAATACAAGTAAAATACACATATATAATAATATAGCTTTATTTCCATAAATATGGTACTTTTCATGGTGTTAAAACTCGCATACAATAACATGTTTTGTAAGAATACTTGCTTGCAAATCAATGTTCTAAGTCGGAACCACTCGTTAATCAAGCAACTATAAATAAAAGCATTACATCAAGTCAATGCTTTTTTATACATCGTCTACATTATAAAAAATTACGGTTATCCAATGAATCATAAAATATTTGTAGGTACAAAGAAAACTGATCCAAGTGCGCCAAAACGTGCGTAGTCGCTGGCATAGAGTAATGTTACTCTGTAACAGGTCCGGGCGCCATTTTTAAAAGAGTTTTTAGTGCTTTCGAATTTCGGCTACCTAGGCCAATGACCTCAGCCACACGAATTCATGGAAAGGACCGTGCATCGGGGCGGTTAGGGCTTCTAATCCCGTGCACCGCACCAAGGGCACGACAGCTGCCCAAATGTACTACCTACCCCATTCTTAGAACCGCCAGCCCTAACATAGCTAACCGGAAGTCGTTAATTGAAGAGAAATTTTTAGTTGATTGCGCTTGGCTTAGATTACTAAACTACGTTCATGTGCACCTAGCAACCATTGTTTATGGTGTAGCGGACAACGGAGCAGGAGAGGTTACCGCCGCCCATGGACATTCACGCTATAATCCGCGCCTTAGTTGTGTTGGTTGGCTTAGCTTTACCTCTAATAGATAGATGTTAGAAACATGGGAAATGGATCTTTTTACTTTAAAACTTTTTTAAGTTTTCTGTTTGGACTTACAACGGCAAATGCACGTCTGAGCGACAAAAAGAGAGTGATAGAATTTAAATAACATAGCGTAATAAATTATGTAACTATTGAAATACATTTTACTTTAATTTAATGTTTTTAAAGGCCTCAGTGCCTTAAGACGCAGGTTTTTAACCAGTGTGTGTTACCAATGAAGAGTTACGGTGCGGAGACGTGGTCTCTCACCATCGGCCTCATCTCAAAGCTCAGAGTCACTCAGTGTGCTATGAAAAGGGCTATGCTCGGAATTTCGCTACGTGATCGAATCAGAAATGAGGAGATCCGTAGACGAACTAAAGTTACCGACATAGCCCGCCGACTTAGCAAGCTGAAGTGGCAATGGGCAGGCCACATCGCACGTAGAGCGGATGGCCAAGATAGCCGCCATTGTTCTGCGGCCCAGCGGCGCTCGCCCCATATGGACCACACGCCTACACCCCAG
>DWCF01000034.1:0-82206 GCA_018230265.1 Delias oraia | reverse complement strand
ATCTGGATCCAGCGGTTGCCCGCGACCTTCATGAGATCGTCTTTCTATGGTGTGGCGGGATGTCCCACTCTGCGTTTCCTTGGCAGGCGGAAATAGATAATAAATAATAGATTACTTTGTTTTAATTGTTACATTGCTTCAAAAACCATCTACGGATTCATATATCACCGAGCTATGAGCCAAAATGTTTACCAAGTCTTCCAATTATATTGTTAAAAGCTTTCAATATTGCAAATTTTCTGCAAACAACTAGCGTGAAATAGTATTAATTGTACTGTGTTTCGCTTGGAGATGGAGGATACCCGTGAAATTATACCATTCAAGTGCCAAAGCGCCGTGACTTGCCGCCGTGGCGATGATCTCTTACCATTGAGGAGACCTGCTTAGCTGTTGCCCGCTCTCTTTCTCTCTTATAGGGTCCCTCATACCTGAGGATCGTGGTCAGCACTGGGATAACTTTTGAAGCAGATGATCTGTCGCACATCTTTCTCTATCAAACGCATCTCTACCCCGCTATACAAGAAAATAGCCTTGGAATATTTTACAGTCTCATATCTCCAAATCAAAAGCTTAGCTACAGAGATATTAAGCTGATATAGACATCGTCCACATGAAAGGTATACACGGCAACTGATGTTGAGTTTAAAGGATTATAGACCGTTCAGGATTTCAAAACAGAACTAAATTTAATCCGTTTTGACAAACCGGCTATAACAATGCTCAGCACGAAAATCGAAAACCGATGACAAAGTTATGTCATCGGTTTTCTAAAATAATTAGTGTTGCCCAAATGCAATAAAGAGACGAAAATTAGTCAGTCTTGGTCTTCGCCATTACACCTGGTCTCGGGCTTGGTATTGGTATTGCGCTCCAGTCTTAGTCTTGGTCTTGCAATAACTTATTAGACTATTGCTATTTATTAAAGTTTACTTCAGATCTTAGAAAAACCTATCAGAATAAGAAGATTTTGTGCTTGAATCAGCATTACCATAATAAAGATCAACTAGATTAATAAATATTTAAAAATTCAATAAGAAACTCCTAAAATCCAAAAAAATTGCTGCAAGACGCAAGAGTCTGGCAGGCTTAGTCTTGTTCTTACTCAAGTCTTCCACGGTCAGTCTTGGTCTAACTATTATCTACACTAATACTACTAGAAATCTTTGTGTCAAAAAACCTTAATACTCTTACCCTTATATGATTTATTTGCAGATATTACCGTTAACTGAGAAAGGTCTTTTTTATATAGTTTAGTAATTTTTAAAGATGTTTCAGATAAAGGGGCAGATGAATATGAGATTACACCCTTCGCACTGCAGTCCGTGGTTTTCTTAAATTGTCGGTTTTTAGGTTTAAGCAGCAAACTTGGTGGGAAATTCTTATGCTCACTCATTCAGCCAAACACAGTATAAGTTCTACGTAAGACGCTAGTTTTCTGAGCCCATGGAATTACTCTAGACTCACTGACTCATTAAGTAGGTCAGCGTGGCTTTTCTACGAGGTAAAAACTTGATAAATTACTATTATTATCTAATATAAGCTAAACTTTAAGAAAATGAGAAATAAGTCATATCTTATAATAAAAATATCTACCTGAAGTCAGTACAGCTAAGGCATTGAAATTTCTAGGCAATCCAAGTATTCACGATAAAAGAATAAATACATATTCTTTTTTTTTAAACTCAAAAGGCAAAGAGCTGGAAGCTCTCCTTGGATAAGCTTGTACGATGTGGTACCACGGGTTCACAGAATACTCAGCGTGAAATGGTAATTGTACTTGAAACGGTACTTCTATTGTGTTTCACTGAGTGGTTGAGGATATCGGAGGCACTCAAAAATGGAGCTTAAATGGCGTAAAAAGCCGGCAACACCGCCAATGCACGGACTGTTGCGTGGTTGTCCATGAGCGGCGGTGTTCTCTTACCATATAAGAGTCCCACCTGCTCTGTTATCCGCTGTATCATCAAAAACCCTGACTAATGAAATTTACCTCTAGTTTAAAATAATTAGTCGCGTGAAAAATTCATCTCAATCATTGAATCGTTTAGATGTGTGCTCAATAAATTGTTACTGAGTGCGCATTGATTCGGTTCATCGCTGCGTTACAACAAACAATATTTATCGCTACCGATACTGTCTGTATCGAGATCGCGCGTAATAAGTTAAATCTGCTGTCACGGCCCCACGACGGGCAGATTAAACATTTACTCGAATACTCCAGGCGCGTTTCGCCAGATCATTCGCATTTAAATACCGTTTTATTTTAATAATTTTCATTTATTGCCGATTTCATTTAAACCCGCGCTTTTCAGACTTTTCATCTGTTGTATTGTAGCTGAGAAGGATTTATGACGTTGGTAAATACATCAAGAGGAAGATTGATTTAAATGTTACATTTCTACTCATCGCTTTTGGCTGAACGGTCTATAATGAATATCTCTCTCGACAGCTTTTTGAGAATACTCATGTTAGGAATCGCCTAGGGCTACTATCACTGGTAAATTAATCTAGTTAGCACTATTCCTTGGGTTTTCTTGAGTAGCTTTTTAACGTTTTCATTTACGTTATTTCTGTGGAGTTGGAGACGTTTCATAGAAACATTTATTCCCGCGTCACGAGCTCAAATAATGTGAAAATTCCAACTTTAGTTGATTTAAATTATAATGATGATGATTATAATGATTTAAATTAAAGAGTTGTTTTAACGAAACTTTATTTTAAAAAATAAAGTATTTTTATTTACATTACATTAAATCAAAAAATGAACGTTAATATATATATATATATATATATATATATATATATCTTTTAACATATGTTATATGCATAAATAAAGGAAACAGACATATCAAAGAAAACTAAAACTGCAAACACTTGGAGGCGATACCAAGCACTAATATTAAAATTGAAATGAGTTGGACATGTGGCGTGACTCAAGGATTAGACCATCAGGCAAACACCATAAAAGCAGACCCTACTTGCGCTGCTAGGACGTTATTCTAAAAATAACTGGACCAAAATAGCGCTAGACTGTACAAGATGATAATGCATAGAAGAGATCCCTACATTCATACATAAAAAATTGTAAAACTACAAAAGACTACTTTTAAATGAAATAAAATGAAATATTTTTATTCAATGTAAATACTAATATCGAGCTTGAAAATTAATGTTGAATATCAAAATCAGCCTAGCACCGGTTCCAAGCTAAGCCCACTGAGAAGAACCGGTGAAAAAAACTCAGTGGATCTAATTTTTTGCTTTCATGAAATAGTCAAAATATGAAAAAATATAGGCGTGACATCATTTAAAAAATAGTTAACACTATATTTATCCTATAATGATCAAAACAGATACAAGATCGTATGATATCAAAATGATATCAATAAATTAATGAATTTGTTAGATTACATTAACTTAAATTAACTTAGTTTAATAAAAACCAATAATTTTCTTTGATTTGTACAATCACGCTTGACTCCATTGCTTTCTAGATAGAATAATTTATGTCTCAGACTCAGATAATTTAAATAATTTTAAATTACTTTGACAATATTAAATTTTAATATCACATTTAATTTTTATTGGGTTATAAGTGAAGTGAAAAAAATGCTTATTTTATTTCATAAATGTCTATATTCAATTGTGATTAAGGACTCTCTTACATCGACGTCTTCCTAGAGCATTTTATTCTCTTTTCTCATAGCCGATGTTATTTCGTTACAACGTTCTGGATCCCTGTGTCTGGCACCTCTGTAGTCCCTTCGTCATTGTTCTCTTTTTTGGGATCTACCAACTCGGTACTCGGTACGGTAGAAAATGCATGTGTTCACACTTCCCATCAATGGGTTGACATGCCCTTATCAAAACACCACAAAATAAGAAACACATAACTGTTACAATACTCGAAGAAAGCAATTCTGAGACATTTATAGCCACTTGTTAGTATACTTTTGCATGGCGTAGGATCTCATTAACCAGTGAAATATACATTTTATTACAATGTCAAATGACACTACATGTCAAGACCAAAAACATACGAGTTCTAGCGACTGAGTGATATGCTACGCATATGTGAGTCGTCCATCGTGCCTTACTTTCAACCGAGACATACGTACACCAAGTCTGACAGATACACAAATGCACACTTAGGTAGGTAAAATATTTAAAGCACCATCTACGTTTAAAACTTGAGTATTGGATCCGTCTGTCCATTCGCCTATGAATCAATTAAAGCAGAATGCTTTGACGTTGAAATATTTTTGAAGACGTTTCGATAGGTGCGCAAAGATTTTAATTTAGTTAATTGCCAGTCACGCTGAAGGAGTTCAAGTTGTTCTTGAAATATCACGAACGTCTTTATCCAATTTATTTAACGACGTCGCCCTCATTAGATCGCAGTGGACGCGCCATTCCTACGTTCGCGTCTTCGTTAGTGCGGAGTGCCGTACCTAACCTGTCCCGATCTAGGCAACCATTCATTAGCCGCGCCAGCCTTAACTCTGACGTTTTATTAGTGAACTGCAGTCGGCAAATAGGGCGCTGGAAAGAGAAAAACGCTCTTTAGCGAGGGGCTTGCTTAATACTTTACGTCTCATTAATTTTATTATCTTTTTCGTAGTATAGCGCACAACATATGACAAGAGAACACCGTCACCCATGAACAAACGCGCCACAGTCAGCGCATTGGTTGTGTTGCCGGCATTTTACTCTGAGCGTTCTGTGAGCCCTTGGTATCACTTCGGACGAGCTAGCCCAAATTAGTGCATCCGCATATGCTTTAGCTGTCCCTCGGGTACGATAGTATTAACACGGAATAGCATAGCTTTTTAGGCTTTAATATAAAAATTATTAAGAATTGAAAATATCATGTGAATGTGTAAATATTTAGTTTTTCTGGAAATATTCGAAATGGTTTGATGCTAATACTTAGGTAACTCATTAAAACTGATTTATACGCAAGAATTGAGATTTCATCTTATGAAAACTGTTGAATACGAAACTAGGTTTTTCATAACCAAACTACTCTCATTTAAAGCAATGAAAATCTTTTAATTTTAAATTGTAGTATTAATAATCTCTACTAACAATTTTTTTTATGCTAAGAGAAAACCGCCGCCCATAGACAACTGCGCCACAACGCGTTGTGTTGCCGGCTATTTACGCTATTGACTCGGCACTATTAAATGCCTCCGATATCCTCACTCACTGAGTGAAGCATGGTAGATGCACCGTTTCAAGTACAACTACCATTTCAAGTTGAGTTACCTGTGAGCTCGTGGTATCACTTCGGACGAGCCGGGTAAATTAGAGCGTCAGCATGGCTCTCTCACGGGTACAACAGTGTTAAGACACTCGCCCAGCCAGTGTCAAACCCGTCCAGAGTACAAATAATAATAAATTAAATGAAGTACATAATAGTTCGGACCGTAATTTGAATCCGATACCTCTCGTTTCATGGTAGACCTATTAAACCACTTAGCCACGAGGCTCTTAAAAGTAGACCTTAGTGCCGGCATCCCATACAAACAATTGCATCAATTTCACTAGTATTTTTGTTGTATTTATTTAGGACATAATTTCCAACGAACAAAATAAAAGCGAACACAGAACGTAAAACTGTAATGACATTACCAAATGTTTTGACGTACCTTTTTTAGACTATAATATTATCTTACTTAATTAATAATTATTCCGATTTGGACTTAAAGGTTTCCATAGGATTCAAAGCTATTGCACTCAGAATAACAGCACAAATAGGTAAAATATTCAATTTAATTAAAAGCTGCCTCACAGATTGAACATAATAAGAATGCGGGAGAATTATGGCACTATATCTATGAATCCATACGAATGCGCTGTAAAAATTCAGATTTTGTCTTATTTGTTATTTATGGGGAAGTGACTCACATTCGAATATTACGAATCATGTGAAATATTACACGTAATAGAGTTATATATCTTAGGGAATATCTTTTGCCGCCGTGTGCTCGTGACAATATGATGTAGACAATTCCTTAGAAAAGGGTAGTGCTTCATTTATTTGCATCCAGTCGCTATCTCCGACATCTGTGGATACCAGATCCACAACGAATGCTTAACCATCATCAAATAGAGGGGTGTTATTGTTGACGTGGCTTCGGCTTTAGAAGCAAATCCTATGTTCGCTGGAAGTTACAGAATTTCAGGCTCCAAGTTACAACATGCGTTTTGTAAATTATAACACGAAAAAGCAACGTCAAATGAAGTATGAATGGTATCCTAAAGTTGAATCTTTTTATTTTATTTTTATGGTATATGGGACAACGGAGCAGGTGGGTCTCCTATATGGTAAGAGAACACCGCCGCTCATGAACACCGCGCCATCACTCCGCACATTGGTTGTTTTACTGGCTATTGCCGCCACCTAAGCGGCATTTTTAAGGGTCTTCCCAATTAGCGCGTCTGCATATTCTACAGCGTGGCTCTCCCACGGAAGAAAATCTTTAATTTAAAAGCAATAACTCACGATTAAGTAAGGTAAGGTATTAGATATTCCCAAGTTGAATCTTAAGGCTGAAGCAATAACTTCAAACAGTTGTACTTGAATGAAATGAATACTTAAAGGGTCGGTGTGAAGGAAGCACAAAAGGCATTGTTTCAGGAAAGGGTGAGCTACAACGTCCTCCTCACGTCCCTGAAATATGATTTCGATAAGTCGCAAGCTATTGGACGCAACCCCCGTTTTTATAAAACGGTTTAGTTTACATGTGTCCTGCTATTACAAATTGTGAGATATGATTTCCTTTGTTCTGGAAAATGTTATTGAGTCCCAAATATCGGAGGCTTTTTTAGTTAATATAGGATTAGTTTATTGTTATCTCGTTTTCTTTATTTGAGAAGACATTATTGGTTTTGAATAACTGCGCAAAACTGTTTTTTATATGTATATTAATGAATTGAATTAGTTTGATTCAGGCGAGCATTTTCTTCTCACATTCAAGCTTTGCTGAAGCTTATGCTGATGCATTAATGCCGGATACTCTGAAGTAAATAGCACGGGCTCATAGAATCTCAGCGTGACTTGGTACTTGAACGGTGTTTCGCAAAGGGAGTGAGGATATCGAAGGCTCTTAATAAGCCGCTTAAGATGCATAAACAGCCGGCAACACAATCAATTCGCGGACTGTTATGCGGTTGGTGGTGGGCAGCTGTATTCTCTTACTACATAGGAGATCCATCTGCTACATTGTCCGCTATACTATAAAAATGTAAAATATGAAATATAAACCTAAACATAACTTAAGCTTTATTACGCAAAGCCTTTTCAATACAAGCCGAGAACAAAAAGATAGCATTAATATACTAATCGGTAAATAACGGGGCATTAGTAAGAATAATAATATCGGAACGCACGAGGGCACAGCAAATAGGTTATTAATCACTGGATATGATCCCGGGAAAAATAATATCGTCACATGTTGTCGACATGTTAAGATTAACACGCCAGCCTTCATCTATAATCCTACCTCACTGGGTTATGAGATGTTCAGACGAACTTAATTATCTGAGGCCTTTTTATTTCATCAGTCTCATTCATTACAAATCAACGGGATGGGAATCTTATTCACTTTTCCTTATTGTGCTTTTAGGTTTTTTGTTCACCCTTTTCGTTACCATATAAATATATGATACTATACTGATGTATTCATATAAAAATATATATGCATACATCAGGTGGGTCTTCTATATGCTAAGAGAACACAGCCGCCTGTGGACAACCGCGCCACACTCCGCGCATTGGTTGTGTTGCTGAGTTTTTACGCCACTTAAGCAGCATTTTAAGGGCGTCTGATATGCTCACTCACTCAGCGAAACACAGTAGAGGCACGGTTTCAAATACAACTACTATTTCACGCTGAGTATTCACTCTACTTTAGTTTTTGCATATATTTTTATTAAAACTCTATATTGCATACAATGATCTCCTTCCATATCCTCAGTGACTCAGCGAAACATAGTAGAAGTGCCGTTACAAGTATAACTACCATTTCACACTGAGTATTTTGTGACTCCATAGTATCACTTCGGACGAGCGTGACTTTCCCACGAGTTATTTTGGAATAAATTTATTATATAATTAATGTATCATTAATACTACTGAAATGAAGGCTTTACATTTTTATTTTTTTTATTTTTGTAGCCGTATCATTATAGCCGTATCATTATAATCGTTCTAAAAATTATTTTAACTAATTATTTACTACAATATCACATATTTTTTATGCGCATTTATTTGTTAGTTATATAATTAATTATCATAATTTCAGCCGTAAGATGTGCACTGCTGGACATAAGCGTACCCCTTAGATCTCTATGAATATTTGTTGGAGATGACCTGCATCAATTAATTATATTAACTGTTAGTTATATAAATAAATTCCGAAACGTCGTAAACAAAGTGAAATACGATTTCATTCGAAAAAGTTTACATTAATTCAAAAGAGGACTCTCATTTCGCCTCACAGGCACCATTATATGATTATTTTACCAGTCTACATCGAATATAAAGTTACCAATTAGCTTTTTCACTCGGAGGGTAAATTGTTTGTTACGAAGGACTTAAACAAAATTTTTACAAGAAGTATCTATTACATTCATTTGAACTTTTCGTCATATGTTGCAGTATTCCCGGTAATTTGTCTATTATTTACGGATTTAGTATAATAAAATTAACTGAAATAATTCTTCAATTAACCAGAATCTTTTAGATCAGCATGACTCTTCGGCGTTGTCTTCGTTCTCTCAGCAGAATTAATCCTATTTATAACTGGGAATGTTTAAAGACATTTGGTGCCACGCACCACCACTCTGTTACATTCGCTGCCTGCAGAAGTGTTAACTAAGCAATACGATTTGAGGACCTTTAAAAAATGTCGTATTTAAAACTAATAGGCTGGCAATGTACCCGCGGCTCAGCATGGCCTGCATGTCCATGGGCGTACGACTGGCCTTGCGAAGCCTCCTGCTCATTTTCCTCCGTTTTCAGAAATATAAATGGCTGTAAACAAGACCCTAAAGTATTGTTAACTTTTTTTAAATTAGTCAAAAATCAGTATTTTTTAATATTTATAACATTGTCGATTTTAATTTTTTTAGACAGCGGGTGAGGTTTATATAAGTCTTAATGGACGTGATCTGTCAAAATAACTATAGTTAAATGTTATATAATATAAAATAATAATAAATGAATATAAAATAGTATTTTGTGCACAATATCGAAATGAGAGCAAGATGTCAGTGTGTCATAACATCATTTAAAGTTCATAAAAGTGGTTCGGTACAGGCCTACTTCAATATTTATAACTTACGGATATTGCAACTCTACCAACTCGAACAATAGTTCTGCCACAACTTCGGCTTATTAAATATTTGTATGAAAAACAACACAATATTAAATGTGTCTACTAGTGCTTATGGAGTATCAATCGTTAAAAAGGTATAAGAGAAATTCTTTCTTCTTTTTTTCTATAGCGGACAACGCCGCCCATGAACAACCGCGTCACAGTCCGCGCATTGGTTGTGTTGCCGGCTCTGTACGCTGCTTAAGAGGCACTTCAAAGGGCTTCCGATATTCTTACTCACTCAACAAAAAACAGTACAAGTACCGTTGTATGTTGAGTATTCTATGAGCTCTTGGTATTAATTCGGACGGGCCGGCTTATCAGTTCGTCAGCATATAATTCAGCCTGGCTCTCCCACGGGTGCCACACTATTTAGACACTCACCCAGCAACTATCAAGTCCTTCCAGAGACCGAATAAATAATAAATTAAATTATAACTGTCCGGACCGGGATTCAAACGCGATACCTATCCTTCATGGTACACTTTTATAACCCTTAAGCGGCGAAGCTCTCAACATACACGATTGAGAAACGTTTTATGCAAAAGGTGGGCTATTGTTAGTTCCTGTATACCTATGTAGCAGTGAAATGCAGCGATTCAGCAACTTCCCAGCTTGCATATTTATGAGAAACTTACAAAGACTGGTGACGTGAAATAAAAATAAATGGCTGCTAACACTTTTGTTACATTTTGAATTTAAGCAGCGCACAAATATGATTCAATTTTCAAATGAACCGAGTTTTGGGAATGCGGTGATTTTTGAATTCACGTTAACCGTGACATGTTTACGTATATTTAATTTTTACGGTAAATTTTAATATTTACCATTTTGTATGATGATTTACTAGCCCTTACTTGTGACTGTATTTGTATGGGCATCAGCAAACGCCGCAGAGTTTTTAACTCTTAAAATATATTGGAATTCCTGTCTCATTAATTAAACAAGAGGATAACATATTAAATTTAATTCGTATTGCTTCGGCAAATAGCAGTACAATGATAACTACCCTTTATTAACCTCTATGGCGTGAATGCAGTACTTTTCGGTACCAATATAATTTTCGTTATTAATGTTTATATAGTACATAAATATATATTTATTTACTATGCGATGCAACTTTTTTAAAGAGACCCTCGTAGCTTAGTGGTTTCATAAGTCTACCATAAAGCGAGTAGTATTGGGTTCGCATCCCGGTCCGAACAATTATAATTTAATTACCACGGGCTCATAGAATAATCAGCGTGAAATGGTAGTTGTACTTGAAAGGGTGCTTCTACTGTGTTTAGCTGAGTGAGTCATAATATCGGAGGCTCTTAAAAGTGGCGCTTAAGCGGAGTCAAAAGCCGGCAACATAATCAATGCGCGAACTGTAGCGCGCTTGTTCATTGGTGGCAGTGCTCTCTTACCATTTAGAAGACCCGTCTGCTCCGTTGTCCGTTATATCATATAAAAAAATAAATTGTTGACCCGGTGTATTTCGTATATTTGATTAAAATCTAGAGACATTTTAAACAGAATAAAATGAATAGCAATTAAGTATAGAAAAATTGAGTACAAATTAAAATCAATTAAAATTAAGTGTAAAGTAGTTTAAGTATATATAAAATTCTCAAAAAAAGAATATAATAGAAAATGATATGTTTCACATATAGCAGTTGTCTGTATTGGAAAATTGTGAATTTTTGTATTTTTAATTACAAATATATCAAAAATAAAATTAACCAATTCATTCCACCCTCTTTCGAGTTTTAGCGAGTCAATCGAACAGAAATGTTATACATGTATAAATATATAATAGATTTATTATGTTTCGTCTTACAGAAGCTATAAAAGGCATATACTCTATATATGCCTTTTATAGCTTCTGTCTTCATCATCACATCTCTATGTGATGATGTTCTATGAGAATTTGAGCTACGATTCTATATGGAGTATTACTTCCTCTGGCAGAAGGCAACGGGAAACAGCTGCTTATATTATTTCCCAAGAGAGTTAGCATCCTAGTGCAGACCACGATCCTCAGACACGAGGGACCGACTTCAGAGAGAGATCGCATTCAGCATAGAGCGGCTCGAATCAACGACGAGCAGATCCTTTCCGATCAGCTCGTCTCTGCCGTTGCGTAAAGATGTGGTTTCCTCAATATCATCTATCTTCTATTATTCTGTCAACGGGCGGAAACTGTTCTTGTGCTCGTTGTATTTTAAATTAAAAACAGGTTTGCAATGTTTGATCTTACAGAACCGATAAAAGACATGTGTAGAGATGCGATGATTTATGAGAAATAGAGTCTCAACCACCGTACGAAGCTGTAATAATTAATGCGGCTTATTGTGTACACTGAACACGGCTAATGTCCTCGTAATAGTAATGACGAGGGCATTTGAAAGCCTTCCAATTCACCGCTCTCCAACTTTTTACGATTATGACGAACATTTTTACTCTTTCTACTTAATTTACCTTCGAGACGCCGACTTTTGCTCATTTCACAAATCAATTTATACTAATATTTGGAACCTTTGCGAGTAATTCTTTCGAATTAACAAGTTTATATGATTTTAATTAAAATGACGCAAATTGTAAACACAGCCGCTACGTTTATTAATAGAATATAGATTTTATATAAATATAAATAAAATAAATTGCTGCAATGTTAGACATGCCTGTATTTTTGTCTATCATTGTATAATTACTAGTGGTTAATATTATTATATTTATATATATTTATGGCACTTCTTGGCCATTCAAGATAAACACATCAGAATCCTGTGCTGCCGGATTTTTAAGCAACTTAATCGATGAGCTGAGATAAAAAGCCGGCAACACAAGTGTGGCGCTGTTTTCCATGGATGGCAGTGTTCTTTTACTATATAGGTGATCCCTCAGTACCGTTGTCCTCTATGCTATATTAAAAAAAACCTCAACTCCAAGGTCCGTTTCCGTAAAAACTGTGTGTAATAATTTTAAATCTGGATACTAATGAATTTGATAACGAGTGTATAGTCATATAAGTCAGTTATACATTTGCATAATGCGCGAAAAGAGCAGCCCGCGCGGAAATACAAACGATGGGAATTTTATTTTTATGCTCGCATTCGCGCAATTTGTATACAGAATGTAAATTAGAAAGCGTCTTATTTCAGAGAATAGCGTCAGGTTATTTGGCCCAGTGTCGCTGTCGCGCCGTCGCTTGACGAATAAAAGTATGAGGTGAATAAACTCTGCGCATTTGTTGCCTTTCAAATTGTTTTTGCCAAATTAAATATTTGATTGGATTAATTTCACGAAACGCTTCAATGTCATCGACCCTGACGTTTTAATATAATCTTTTATGCTTAGTTTATTTATATGCGTTATAAATTAAGTCTTACGTCTCATTATTTGTAACAAAACTCCAGCAAAACGGCTTGACCAATTCTGCTGAATTTTAATGAGTATTCAGAATGTCTATATATATTGGTGTTTATGTGTGTGGGGGGCGTTGAAAACCAAATCTCAGCCAATTGTGGTGGGGCTAACAGCTTATAATATTTAGGTATCCTATTTTTTTTATTATTGTTTTTAATATTGTATTGCTAAGTATTATATTTATAAATATATATAAATAAACAAGGTTTCATAGTCCATTGATGTGATTTTTTATTACAAAAACTTTTTTATATGACTTTACATTCAAAAACACATATTATAACTTTAACTTTTAACCTTAGACTTAAAATCATATTTGCAATTTTAATAGCACTTACAACGTTTAAATGCGGTAACAATAGTTACTGGATGAGAAAAATTTGTACTTCTGGAGTTTATATGTTAGCAACAACTTACATCGTAAATGGATTAACAGGTGTCGTGTATATTGTATGTAAACTGTCAAAATCTGTACCCCGTAGGCACAGCGGGTATATCACACCTCCTCGTGAGACTTGAAATTAGTTGTAACTTAAAGCTTCGTCTAAATAGTTTAGACGACTATGTCGCGTTGGAGGTTCTTGATTTCAAGCGTACTTATCCAATTTCGTATTGGTATTTCAATTTACAGAATACCATGGATTCACAGAATACTAGCATTATTTAGTTTCAGCTGAGTGAAGATACTGGTTAAATGAATTTAGATTTTAACTGGTGGCATTTTTATGCCACCAGCACCTGGAGTTTTTTTTTTTTTTTAGATAGTGAGGCAGAAAAGCAGGAAGCTCATCTAGGATAAGCAGTCCTCTGACCGTGGATACTCCCAGCTAATGCAGAACTGCGGATGCGTGGCCGGAATTTTACTAAGGATGTCTATGGGTGACGGTCGTTTCTGTATAATTAAAAACTTTAAATTAGCTGTATGATTTATATAACTGATTTTTTTCTTTATGATGTAGTGGGCAATAGAGCTTTCGGGTCTTGTAAGATGCGGCGGGCCTATGGAAAATCGCGCCATAATCCACGCTTGCTTTATGGCTGGCTTTATATATATAATTTCAAGGGCGTCCGATAGCTTCGATCAATGTAACATAAAAAAATCCAATTATTATTTTGGATTTAATAATGAAATGTCAATAATATACAAAACAATAGGCCGTTACGCAACAGGGCTATCCGCGAAACGTCTAAAACTCTTGAATAATTAAGAAATCGGCGGCCAACTTTTTTATTCCGTTCCATTAACTTTATCCCTCACCTACTGTTTTATTAACCCCTTGTTTACAAAACGACTTGAATTCATTATTTTCTCATTTGTGTTCTGTAAAAATACGCACATTTAGTTTATAGAATTTCAATGTTTTATGGATTTAAACCCGATATCACTCGCTTCTCGGTAGGCTTATAAAACCACATAATTACGAGGTTCTCAAAAAGCCCTCAAAAACACTTATTATTAAAACATACCTTTATTATTAAGGGCCTCCGATATCCTTCCGAGATCCACTTACTTTGCGAAACACAGTACAAGTAACGTTTAACGCTTTTTTGGGTTTTTTGAGAGCCCGTGGTATCACTCTGGATGAGCCGGCCCAATAAGTGCGTCAGCAAATGCTTTAACATGGCTCAGAACGGGTGCGACATTATTAAGACACTCGCCCGGCCCTTCCAGAGAGCGAATAAATTATAATTGTCCGGACCGGATCCGATACCTCTCGCTTCATCGTCCACTTTTAAAACTATTGAGCTATGAGATTCTCAAAATTATTTTATATATTTTTTTATAAATAAAAATGTCCTTTTGCCCCAAACAATTACTCATTTCTGTAACATATACGTCAGATTTAATGCTATTTTATAGTCGTCTTAAATAGTGTCGCTATTTAATATTGTGTATGAAGTATGTGTGGCATAACTGTATTTTCGTACAATGTGAATTTACCATTTATTGCTGACTCCCTTTATTAGTGCAATCAACGCAACATTTATTGCTTGCGATTAAATGGAATCGCCACTGACCAATTCAAATTATGTTACGCTATAACTAAATTATCAATCGCTAATTATTGCTTTGCTCAATTAATATAGAACTTTACAGATGTGTAGGAGAAGAAGCGGAAAGTTCTCAACATAAGTATACTGGTGTTACTTTACTACAAGTGTTCAACTTTTTTGTTTTACAACATTGTTGTATTAAAAAAAATTACATATATTATAATATAATATTTTTTATTATAATGTTATGGCTTGATATTTTTTTATGAGTTCATAGTAGCTTAGAAAAATGGATCTTCTTCATCATCAAATTTTACTGTCATAATTTCCTTTTCATAAGTTACGCTGCTGTGCAATGAATGATCGTTAAAATATGAGCGAATTAGATTCATTTAAATATTTATTCATATTATATGAAATATTTGATGACTTATGAAATTCATTTACTCTATGTAAACAGACTGTCTGCGACCGCACTCAAATTTGGGAAAAACAGCCAAATAATGAGATAGCTTAGGTTATTTTCTTACCACTTTTTATAAATTTTGAATTGGTAAACACCTCATAATATTGTAGTAATAGCTAATATAATGAATTCTCCTTATTATTCTTGTAGCTCATCAGATTTTGTACAAAATAAACAATAATTCATCCAAATGAAAGTGCAATATTAACTAATATTTAAGCTTAACATTGATACAGTTTGTTGATGAGAAACCAAGAAATGCAATCGTCGATCTCGTCTTATTTTCCCAAGTTGTGTTCGGTTTATTTTCGTTTCGTTCAGTGCATTTCTTGTTTACGATCCATCATATTGTACGGGGTTTGTTTGTCGTGATCAATCTAAGTTTCTACCAAACAGAATATCTACTTACACAAGAAATGTTATAGAAATTCTTATAATTACGAATTTAATTAAAATCGTAAGGCAAATGAGCATACTCATCTAAGACAAGCGGTCATTTGCCCATGGACATCCCAGTCTCTGCTCACACGAGGGTGCTTTGCTGGCTCGCGGGTGGTTTGCTGGCCTTTTACGGATAGGTATACACTTTGTTACTATCTCCAACCAAGTCTTTAGTCGTTTTAGTATTCTGAAAAATCTTAAAGTAAATTGCAGATTGCATAATTTATTGGTTAGCTGTATAGTTTAAAACAAAAAGTTTCTAAATGATTATTTTGCTGCTCAAAATTCGTATTTTGAGAGAGGGATGTCATTCACAAAACACTGGCTTTGTTCTGTTATATATGACGTCACAGGTCGACGATTATTTTGCGTCAGCTGTTTTAAACCATATTTTACTTTAATCGACAAATATGATTTTAAAAAATTGCTCAGTTGAATAAATCAATAACTCTGATTTTTAATTTATACTACATATTTTTTAATATTGTGTATTGACAGCAATGTTTGAATTCTGATACCACATTTATGGCACCAGACATATTATAGTATGGCCGTATAAATATAAGACAGTTATTTAGAACGCAATTTGAGGTTATAAAAATAAGTTGTTTGAGAGCCTCGTATCTTAATGATTTTTACAATTTAGGGAAATACACTAGAAGCACCTTTTCAACTACTACTACTATTTTTATTTTTTTTATAGTGCCTCCGCATATACTTCAGAATGGCTCTCCCACAGGTGTGACAATATTAAAACACTCGCCCGGCCACTGTTAAGCCCTTCGAACCAAATAAATTATAAATACAATTGTAATTTATAATTATCTGGGCCGGAATTCGAACCGGGTAAGCCCTTCGCTTCATGGTAAAAATACATCATTTGATAAAGTTTTGAATGTGAATGTATTGAAATATATTGGTAATTATTACATATACCTCCATATTGTATTGGTGGTACTTATTTTGACGCACCAGCTAGAACCTTACTAGAAATAGTTGTTCCCGTACTATTAAAGGACTAAAAGAAATAAAGTGTTAAGTTAATAAAAACGTTAATTTATATTATTGTTTGTGCATTGTGATAAACATTTAATTAATGTGTCATCCTTATTTATTGCTAACCTATCACAAATAGCCTTGCACTTTTTAATTAAATTCCACATAAATTATTTTGCATTGTGTTATAAATACAGAGCTGTTATTAACAAGAAATAAATATATGTAAGAATGTATTTACGAGTATATCATACATGAATCCTTTGCAATCAAGATTGGTGGAAACTAACTGAATAAAAGAACCTCTAAGAAAAGGGATAGTTCCTGTAAGTTAGAAAGGGTTCAGCTAATGAATTGTTGTTTAAACTTAGCAATAGCCGAATGGATTGAATACGTAAATAAAACACATTTAAATCAGTATAACAGTACTTATTTACACGTATTTTTTACCAGTATAATATTAACAACAACAAAAAATTATGATATATCAAAATTATAAAGGTATGTTTTAAAATGGACAACGCTCGGCTGCCTGCCTCACCGCAAGTGCCTGAGCGCCGATACTCAGCGCCCCCTGTACGTACACACAAAAAAATATTAAAAGAAAAAGTTTGGACCATATTTCCTGTTCAATGGTTTTATAAGTCTACCACGAAGAGAGCGGTATTGGGTTCGAATCCCGGTACAGACAAATTACAAATTAGTCTATGGAAGGACTTGACTGGCCGGGCGAGTGTCTTAATACTGTCGCAATCGTGGGAGAGCCATGCTGAAGCAAATTCTGATGCAATAATAGGGCCGACTCGTCCGAAGTGAAACCACGGCGTCACAGAATACTCAGTGTTACTTGGTAGTTTTACTATTATGTTTCGCTGAGTGAGTGAGGATATCGGAGAGTCTTAAAAATCACGCTTACGCGGTGTAATAAGATAATAACACAATCAATGCGCAGATTATGGCGCGGTTGTAAACGGGCGGCGATGTTCTCTCACCATAAAGGAGACCCACCTGCTCCGTTGTCCGCTATAGGTATAAATAAAAGTTATCTACTTGAAAAAATGTTAAATAACCATATTTATTCTATTTATACTTCATAACCATTAAAATAATAAAGGTTTAGCAAATATAATTATATTATAGGAACCGAAAAAAAAGTCCTGATACTAAAGCAGATAATCGCTCCACAGACTACCAAGCCGCAATCTATGCTACATTTATGTTGTCGGCTTTTTTAATGTTCAGCAGTGAGCGAATTTAATAGGTCTTTTGATAATGTTGTAGTGCGAATGTAGTGGTTTCACAGTCGTTTTAGAATCTCAACACAACACAAAGAAAGGCTGTGTGTGTGGCTGTGCACCTGCTTGTGTATCCCACTCACAGAGTCGGTTCGTTTGTAAGGTAACTAACAAGGTTGAGTAGGGAAAGGAGCGAAGGGTTTCTGAAGTGTTCTCCCGGTTTCAGTTACGGATCATTAAGCTTATTTTTGTACTGAACTTTTAAGTTTTCAAGTGCTTTTTGTCGTAATTAAAACGTTTTCTCTTAAATAAGGGATTTATAGTTATCACATTTAAAGTTTTAAAGTCTCAACCTAAGTTCTTAACTTAAGACAGTTTCAATGAATTAGGAGCATTTATTATAGACTAGCTGACCCGAATTTACGTTCTCTCAATGACTATCGCATACCATAAAAAATAAAAATAAACTAATTACTTTTTTTAAGTTTTTGATGGTATAGCGGACAACTGAGCAGGCGGGTCTCCTATATGGTAAAAGAATACCATGGACAATCGCGCCATACTATGGGAATTAATTGTATTGCCGGATCTTCACGCCACGTAAGCAGCATTTTTAAGGGACTCTGATATCCTCGCTCACTCAGCGAAGCACAGTAAAGGTACGGTTTCAAGTACAATTACTATTTCACACTGAGTATTTGGTTATGAAAACAAATTTTGTTGACAAAATTTATTTTGGATAGCCATTAATATACTTCTAAATGAAGATTTTATATATTATATATTTGATATTATATGAATTAAAATGTTGTTATCACAAATTTTATATATTTTAATAACTTATTTGATCTTAAACAAATGTATTCAGCCTTAAAATATGCAAAGGTGTTAAAATAATCTCTTTATATATTCAACGTTTGTCACCGGCGCGCAAACATGGGGCGGAAAAAATCGAAACTAAATCGCCCGAAGGCAGAAACAATTGCAGCTTATGGAAATCAAGACCCGTTGTATTTTACAGGATTAAATATACTAGCAATTAGTGCTATCCCGCTTGTCCCGGCAAGTTATTTATCGCAAGGCCTTAGACTTAATTAAAACATCCCACTCCGGGAACGCCACATACCTGTTTGCAGTTAAATTAAGTTACTAAGTTTCTCTTGTCTGTTTGAGGTGTATTTGTGATACAATTATTCATAAATGCTGCCTTATTTACCCGTCGTTATCGCCGAAAACGATAGATGGAGACAATAGTCATTCATTATTTTGCATTTCCCAATGCCTTGGGCTCTATTATTTATTATTAAAATGTATTTCCAAACCAATTGCAGATGTCATTACAAAACAATGCGACTTGAGCACCTTCAAAAAATAGTTATACTCATCTCTATTATATTAAACTTTGGAGAAAATGCCTTAATTATTTTTTACTTCATTTATGCCGTTCATAGTCACAGCTTTGCTACCCTCAAGTCAGTGGTACCGGGTTCTATTCCCAGTCTGAATAAAACGTAGAATGTATTCGATCTTAGAAGGCCTTATAGTAGCCGGTGTGTTTTAACGCTGTCTTGCCTGTGGGAACACTTTGCTGAAACATCTTGGCGAACTAAATGGGCCGGCTTTTCCGACGCGATGCCACACGCTCACGTAATAATAGCCTGAAATTGTATTTGGAATAAGAAACAACACCGGAGTCCAACAAAAAAATATAAAAAGCCAGCAACACATTAAAGTATGGACTTCGGAGCGACTGTCCATTGATGGCAGTGATCTCTAAGCATAAGAAATCCGTCTGCTCCGATGTCCGGAAAAGAATGTATACAACTTCAAAGCGGTTGGGCCACAAAGAAAACACGTAACTAAAAACTTGCGCCTGACTGAAAGGCATCGCGAAAAGGTGAAGAGGGAAGGCTTAAATTCTTCAATCCCGGCTCTTGTGGTATTTGAATGCATTTTGAGAACACACGTTGGAAAACTCCGTTTCTAAAGACCACCCGCGGGATTATGGCAAATTCCGATAAGGCGTTTTGCAAATTAATTAACTCATTTTGCGCTTGACACACTCCGGCTAGACTCAGCCGAACGATTCAGTTTCGCTTACTCTCGAATATCAAGCGATAATGTTACAGCCGGAGAAGTTTTAATGAATCTTGACTGAATTTTTGCTTCAATTATTACTTCCTTAAGGTTTTATATCAACGGATTTTCGGGAGATTCCATCAGAAATTTTATAATATACTCTTAGGGGAATATGAAATATATACTTCTTCGTCGATAAACTTAACTATCTGATATTATTGTTATAAAGACGGAGGCATACAAACAGGATAAGCGGACCTTTGACAATGGACAGTTCCAGCCTTTACTGAGCCGCGAGTGCGTTGCCGGCCTTTTAGGTACTTACGCTTTTTTTAAGGTCTCCAAGTCGCATTGGTTTGGAAATATCTATGCTGGTGGCTAATTCCATATAGTGGTAGTGGTGTGTTCATTTTTGATTTTAAAATATAATATATGCTATATAATAATAAAAAACAATAATTCTCGTTTAAATCGTTGTAAATACTGATTTGTCAAAAATAATGGAACTCCCATAGAATTTCTTCTTACGTGTATATTCAATCCTGTCTTGCCACAAAAAGTATTCGGAAACGTGATAATGTGTTCATACTTAGGTGTTTTGTATAAAGAAACAAAATCTCTCTTCACAAAAGTAAGAACGCCGACCTGGCATTCTGCCAAAGCTAAATTAGATAATGGAGTTTGCGTGCAAAAATATAGGAAACGGAGAACAAAGACAAATGGGACTCTGAAATAATGGAGTAAAAATAGCCTACCGCTCACTTAAGAATCCAATGTTACCTTGCACCATTTGTTTTCATTTATATCTCTTAAAATCATAGTTAACCCATTATCCTAGCTTTGATTCCCGAGGAGCGTATTTGAGCTACGATACCACAGGTCTATCTGTACCTGTCCATGGAGATATAATTGTAAATACAATCTTGGATTCCTTATTAAATAAGACTGTTTTCTTTATCTAGCATAGACAAAGTCTAAATGTCAACACGTATATAAAACTCTATTTAAAGCCCTTACTTCTAGTCTTTTAAAATAACAATTATGTGTAAAATATAAATAATTCTTAAAAGATTTATTTTCTAATAAAAAAATATAATGACATCTTGGCAAGTGTTGACATTTAGGCTTTGTTTATGCTAGACAAAGAACAGTCTTATTTAATAACAACTCCAATTTCTTTACATACTTAAGAAATCTTTGTAATATTTGCTGCAATTAGGAATATATATGAACCATTTAGCAAATTAATTTAACGCCAAGTGCCTTACTTTGTACACTTCTCGTTCCAGGAATACCTGGACGAGATGACTTATTAATTAACGCTTCTTAATTAGTAACATCGTAGTTTCAAATCCCAGGAACCGTATCGAAATAGAGGTGACATGTCAACCTTATTAAAACCTTTTTGTAAGTTTTTGTAATAAACAAGATATTTAAACCTATACTGAAATTCAGCTGTTATCCATTTCTTCTTCCGCAAATACGTAAAAGACACCGCATAGCATAAAGGGTATAAATTAATCTTTTTTTGGCGGGTCTTCTATGGTAAGAGTTTTCCGCTGCCCATGGACAGCATCGCTACAATCCAAGCTTAGGTTTTGCCGGGTTTTTAAGCTAATTTTGAGGTATAATCCAATAGCTTTCCCTCAATGAAAAACAGTACAAGTACTGTTTCCCGCTGGTATTATATAATCCCATGATATCATTTCAAGCGAGCCGGCCCAATTGATGCGTCAGCATATTAAGGATGGTTCTTCCACGCCACTGTAAAGCTTTTTTGTAGATTAAATACATTTTAATTCGGACCAGGAATCGAACCACAAATTTTTCGCTTCTTGGTAGGGTTAAGAGCAGTTACAGAAATGTAATAATTTTCTAGGTGAATTATTTAATAAATTTCATAGCGCCAAAGCGTTCAATATAATAAAAATATTACCCCACACGTCTAAATCCGACCGGACTAAATAATAAGCTTGTGATGTTGGAAACAATGATTTATTATATCGCTTTTCCCAACCAGAATTAACAGTATGAAAAATGATCCCAGTTATTGCCAGCACCGTTCTGATGTTGACGCTTTGTTTAAGCACAAATGAATCGCCTTACGTTTTTACTTGATTACGAATCTGGCGATGATGAATCGTCCTTTCCGATAGCCCACACACGACAAAGCCACGCTGAAGTTATCTCTTGACAGATGTCGACTCGCTAAACAATAGAAGCTTTTAGTTGGGAACAGGAATGAATAAATTTGCAATTGGAATATTTAAATCTAAACATATACATTTTTTTATTCTATAGAGGATAACGGAGCAGTTGGGGAACTAGCGAGCCACTGTGAGACCATGGTATCACTTTGGACGAGTCGGCCCAATTAGTGTGTCAGCATATGCTTCAGCATAGCTATCCCACGGGTACAAAGAATAACTAAAACGTTTTTTTGAGAGCCTCGTAGGTAAGTGATCATAAAAGCTTACCACTAGGCGAAAGGTTCGAAACCTGGTCCAAATAAAAATTTAAATTCTATTACAAATTATATGTTTATATGCTTAGAAGGGATTACTTGTGCCTTACTATGGCTCGTCCAAAGTGTAACCACGCGCTCCCATAATATCGGTGTGAAAAAGAATTTGTACGATATTTCACTGAACTGTTTCTTCAGCAAATCGTAGCAACCACTGTTCCAAAATACTCCTATTTAAACTTTGACAAGACAATAATAGTATGGAGATAACATTCTCCTTAAACTAATAAGATAAGCCGGTTTCAAATTTAACACCGAATATCACAATTTCCCAGTTCCCTGTAGGATATGTTCGGAATACTATACGGGTAGTGGATATCTCAGAGCCTTGGGCGATACATCTTAATATTATTATATCATATCCTTGATTATAAATACATTTATCAGTGTCATAAGGTTTTCATAAACTTTAGTTAAGAACTAAGTATATTCTATGCTAATTCTTTAGGTGGATTTTTTTATATAAAGTGGAGAACTTGGCTAGTGGATACACTGGTGATAAGAGGTCACCGCCAACCATGGATAACCGAGTCTCAAAGCGTTTAGTTACTGGTTAATGATTTCCAATAACCTTAAAAAGCGAAACAGTACAAACTATTTGTCACTGATATTCTATGAACCCGTGGTATCACTCCGGACAAGCCAGGCCTGTTTCATGCCTGAGCATGGCTTTTCCACAGGTAAGCCATTGTTTAAACATCAAAGACAGTTGTCATAAAAAAAAAATAATTTCTATTCAGACGGAGTATTGAATCTGATACCTATAACATTAATATAGATTACAAGACCAAGATCAGATACAAGAAAGCTGTTACTTTGTAAAACTTCTGTGTCTCATTGTATTGTGAATTAAATACCGTTTATAAAAATTGTCAACTTTGCAAACATAGATAAGTAATATATACTTTGTTTTTTCATAGATGGACCCAGCAGACGTCGTTATTTCCGGTACGCAACCTACCGGGTCCAATTATGAACCCTCAGCAACCCATCAGCATCATTTCAGCCTTAGCTACATTATAAAACGCACTCTCCGTTTTTTATTCAGATAAAAGCATATAAAATTATCCTTATTCTTTCTTTTATTATTCTATAGTGGACAACGGAGCTGGTGGTTCTCCTATATAAGAGAACACCATTGCCCATGAACAACCGCGCCACAGCCCACTCATTGGTTGTTTTGCCGACATTTACGCCAATATTGCGGCACTTTTAAGGACCTGCAATATATTCACTCACTCTGCAAAACACAGTAACAGTACCATTTTACGCTGAGTATTCTGTGAGCCCGTGGTATCATTTCGGTCGAGCCGGCCTAATTAGAGCGGCAGCATATGCTGAAGCATATTTGTCTAAGCTACCTCCTACCTATATAAAATCAATTTTGTTCAGCCGTTCTTGAGTTATAAATAGTATTACTAACATGACTTACTTTTATACATTTAGATAAAAATTAGTGTAATAATTATGACAGATCTCATTAGGGATGAGGATGAACAATCGTTAATGGACCTATTCGATTATCGATTCTCATAGGATTTGGAATCGATAGTTGCATGGCTGTGCTGTACTTGCTGGCGTGATAAATGAAATCTAAATTTGTAGACGTAATTTGTGTATTTAAATAAATGAATCTGTGTCACACCTTCAAGAATTTAAATTGAAATATTAGAAGTCGCGCTGTCAAAGATCTTTTATATAGAGAAGAGTATATTGTATAGAGAATGATTAAAAAGACTGAGACTTATAAACCTCACTTTTTGAATCTTTTCCCGTTACATTAATTAGGATTCACAGGAAATAAAAAACGCTCATTAATTTTAATTCACAAAATAATTAATTTTACAAAGAAACTATCAATTTTAATCAACGAAGATTTCCAATTTGGTCCCCTTTCTTCAAGTTGTGTTATAATATAAGTTGAGATTAATGTTCTTACAAGCTAATTTACGTTAAACCCATTGGGTTAGTGCTTGCCTTTTAAAAAGCAAAAGAATTTTCTTAAGCCGTTCCAATGTTAGGGCGTTTATTTACCTGCGTATATCGTATACATTAAATAATTAAATCAATTAAAATGCAATAGGATTTTTACTCATGTCAAACACTTGAAATAAAAAAGGAAAAGTTTTATACGCCTGATATAAAAAAAAATATTATGTCCATTGATTTAGGGCTAGTGAAAAAGAACAAAGTTTGAATGTATCGAGCATACAGTAGATCGAAAGAAATTAAATAATTCTAATTCCCAATAGAAAAAGCTGTCAGCGTTAATGTTGTAAACCATATCTAATGAAGATGTTTAAATATTTAAAGAAACGCTACCAAAACGCCAGGTTGATGGTACGTTGTAAAAAAATCCGTTGAAGCATCAGTGATAAGGGTTTTCTTCTCTCGCAGCCGGAAATTAATTGTCACCGAACGGAAAACGGGGTGAAAGTCCAATTAATTATTAGTCACTTCATTTATTTAATCCAGAATTCTTTTCGATATTAATGTCTAAAGTGAGTTGCGACACTTCTTAAATGTAACTTAAATCTTATTTCGGCAATTAGTTAAGTTTCGTTGGGGTGTCATATCAAAAGTAATTAATGAGATGAATAAAAGTATCGTGGAATTTTGTGCAGGTTTGCTTTGATTCGCGAAAAGTTTGAATGAAATTTTTCACCTTGCCGCGTTCATCAGCTGTTAGTCTTTCACGACTTTGGAGACAGCTTTAGAATTTAATACAGTCATGTACTATCCCACTTTGATGTTCTTTTTCCTTTTTCATATAAATAAACAACCTTTTTGGGATCATCTTTATCAGTAAAGATTAAATACAATTTGATTTTTAATTTAATAATTAATTACTAATCGTTTTTTTTGTATTTTGTTATTGTATTTTGGAGAAATAACACAATATGATTATAAATTATAGCCTATATGTTATTCCATTCATGAGCAATATTGGACAGTTTCAGTAAATTATATTCATTAGTTTTGGCGTGAAAGTCTAACAAACATCCGACTATTAAAAAAATCTGCGTTTTAAATTAATAAGATGTATTTACAAGACGTACGCATCATAGGCGAAATACTTTGACAATTGACTGATGCAGTGACATTCTCAAAATGGCGTTCGACGAGTTTGTGTAATCACAATTTACCTACGTTTTAATTAATTTAAGTAAAAGTTTATTCATTTTCTATAAAACGTATTGCACAGGGGAAGAGCAGATCGCCTTCAGGTAAATTAGAATAAGCAGTCTCGTCTAACGAAGCTGACTGGATATTGTTTTAAATGAAGCCAATGAGAGTACGCGCCGATGTGCCCGCTGTACTGCAGTTGGCCCACTTCACTCCCGTAAAGGAAACACTTATTACATGTTAAGAGCCCCTTTATGTCTATTCGGCTGCCAAGGACCTAATAGAGTACAAATGTATGAGATATAAACCTACATTCGTGGTCTAAATAGTGTAATGTAAGCAGTTTTAATTTATATTACCCATTAGCTAGTGAATTATAACTACCGCTTGTATGGTGTATCTTGTAGATTTCGTTGGTTTCGTTGTTTTATATATATTCTGGTATAAAAATTGAATAATAGATTAGAAAAAGTGGTTGAGTTTTTACAGTGTCGCGGGACGGTCTTGTGTTTACAATGATGCCTGCTACTGGGTTCGTTTCCCGGTCTGAATAGAAATTTTAATTAGAGTGGTTTATTTTCAGCTGGGTGAGTTCTTCTCATCGTTTTATATTATTTTAATATGCTGATGAACTTATTAATCACACAATACAAGTCTGGTATACTATTTGTATTTCTATTGTTAAAGGGACAATGGGGCAGGATATATGGTAAGAAAACACCACCGGCCATTAACAACCGCGCCACAGTCCACGCTTTGCTTGTGTTGCTGACTTTTTACGCCACTTAAGTGGCATAATTTGACGGATCTCCGATATCCTCAATCACTCATGGAAACACAGTACTAGTACCGTTTCACGCAGCCGACCCAATTTGTGCGTCAGCATATGCTTCAGCATGTATTTCACACGGGTGAGCTAATATTATTAGTAGTATTATGTTTAGCTTAGTGAGTGAGGTTATCGGAGGTTTACTAAAACTGCTTAAGCGGCGTAACAAGCCAACAACACAACTAAAGCGCGAGTTGCGGCGCATATGTCCATGGGCGGTGGTAGATATCTTACCACCAGGTAAACACACATTAAAATAAAAAAATAATTTTCTGTAAAGAAATATGCTGAAATCTTTTAAAATTAAGTTTGGTAAAATAGGAATTTAGTATTCAAGCCCCGACCAAGCAAAAGCGTCCCAATCTTCGCACTGCACTTTTCAAGGGCTTTCACGAACGGTACAGCCAAAAGGCGCAATAACAATGAAATTTATTTTCAATGGCTTAATACTATTGGGAAATCCATTCCTCTGAACGATCCCTTTCTTATTGGATTGTCGCATCTGTGCATACAAACTTTCTGCACGCATAAAAAGTTATGAGTTTCGAGCCTTATGTATTAAATTTTAGATTTGCACATCACGCTCTCTTTTATTTACATAGCCAGAGTATATAAAGAAGCCTTCTGCAACTTTTGGAATTTGGAATCTTTTATATATCTTTTTGTTTATTAAATATAAATATATTAGGAAAAAGATAGGTTTTTGAGTGTTCTTCTCAGATCTGAGTGTATTTTTGAATAATCTGAAGTGGTTGTGTGCGTGAAACAAAAATCTGTGGCGTTACTTTTACTATCTTTATTACACAGATTTTTATTAAAAATCAAGCCATTATCTGAATACTAAAATAATAATCATATGATTGTAATACTAAAAATTCAGATATATATCGTATTGGCAACACAATTGTTAAAATTTAAGCTTTCGAATTTTACAATTGGAATTTTAAAGGGAAATAACGGCTACAGATAAGAGATAAATCGTTAAAGATTGGCGAACAAGTGTTCGGAAAGTAATTATGCAAATTATATGTTAATGTCTTCGGTATTGGTTGTTCTAACCGAGATGCTTAAAGGCGTGGGTATTACCACCCACTATAAATAAGGCTTTGCTGTTTCAATATCCGGCAGCCAATTAATTGCCATCCTTAATCCTGTAAATAAAATTGAAGCTAGACATAACTTTTGGCACTTTGTCAGTGCTTTTTAAGAGAGCCATTGTGATTATTTCAATAGTAAATCATTTTTAGTATATTTTAATCGCTTTTTCAGACCAATGTAGAACCTTCTATCGCATTTATCACGGGCAATGTTCCGAAGCGCTGTTTGGATTAATACCTGTAGCTGAATTTTGTAATCATAAATCGAGGCAGAATACAAGTTTCACCTAAAAGTTTGCGCTGCACAACTGAGCATTTTTAAGGCGTATGTAGAATTAGGTGCCTAGGAACTTCAAGAAAAGAGCGTATCTATCCCGAAAAAGTGGGTATCTGCCGCCTATCAGTGGCTAGGGGTGCCTGTTTTCATATTAAATGTGTACTTTATATTATAATAGTTTTAATCGTTTCCAATTTCTCCAATTGTATAGGGTTACCAAAAAAATAGTGTCCGATACCAATAATATGAAATATATTTTTTTACCTAACTATTTTTGACATTTATTTATAAATTACCAATTACAAAACCAAAAGAGACTAAAACAGTATATTATACACAACGACACAAAGTGCGCTGTAACTTGATGCGTTTTTCGCTTTAGCTGGCATAAATATCTTTTACAGCGAAATATATTCTTGATTACACAAACTTACTTTTCTACTCAATCCCGACCTAAACCCAAACATACAGCAATCTAATCCTACTTATTATAATACCAAGTGGGTCGAAGGCAATGGTATAAAATAAAGAGTTGAAGGTAAAGCACACGATTTGTGTATAGAGGAAATAGGTGGAAATTTCAGCCACGCTGGGCGTGTCCGGCAGGCTATAAATAGTTCAAACACCCCATCCGATTAATCACTACCCGCATGTCTCACCTGCGAAGGAAGCCGCAAGTAAAAACACTGCAACACATTAGTAACGTCATATAACTAATCTGCCGCTTTTTTATGTTTTATCAGTGGACAAAAGGAGGTTAACGCTGAGATTTGCCGCGCATTCGGAAGCGACCTCTCGGTGCCAAGTTATTTTAATTCCGCTGGTGGGATTTTTGTTTACTTGTTAATAGTGGCGCTTGCCAACTGAAAATAAGGGTTTAATTGTAGATTATGTGTCGTTTGGTTTAAATGTCTGCTAAATTCAAATATTTTTATGTTATATCAGTTTTTGTTTAACTCTGCATTAATGATAGTATTTTTAAAAATCGCATCTCTTCGCTGTACAAACATAGACTACAGATATCTGAAACAAAGGAGATCACATATAATCGGAGCATTGCTATTCTTATCGAGGGAGTTTGACAAACAAGATTGTAGTGCAAAATATATCGGATCTGGTATCCCCCAAGGATTTATGGCCAAAAGGCTTGCGACCGTTGCAACACAGACGCGATATATATAAATAAATAGTTGGTTGTACCTCTGGACGCCAATTAATCACCGGAGCCACCTGTGCGCCTCTATACGGCTAAACGGACGTAATTTTAAGTTTTGAGTCAAGAATAATGTGGTATACTTTATTAATTACGTCCTCTAGTAGAATTGGGTAAAATTTATTTTGAATTTTATTTATATATAATGTGTTTTATCTTCATTGCCACTAGTTGTAGTAAAATAAAAAGCAACATTGCGTTGCTCTAAAAGAGCAACAACATATAACCGCTATTTCAAACCGCTAAACTGACAACGAAGCTCTGCCTCAGTTCCAAACGTCAGGCCAATCATACGACTTAGAGTAGGAATCTGAATCTTGAACCTATCTAATATAACTTATTGAATAAGCACTTTTTAAGGGCCTCTGATTTCCTCACTCGCTCTGCGAAACACAGTACAAGTACCATTTCATGCTGAGAATTCTGTGAGCCCGTGGTGTCACTTCGTACAACCCGGCCTAATTAGTGCGTCAGCATATGCTTCAGCATGGATTTCCCACGGGTGAATATAAACATATTTTATAATACGAGTGGTATTATAAAAAAATACTGAATGATTATTAATAATAACTAAAAATAATAATTATTATTTACTAAAACATTTAATACATCACTTTAGATATGTAATAAACATAAAGCCAGTTATCCAGTTATATAGATTTATTTGAGCAAAATTCGAATGGTTTTTTAGTATCAGATATAAAATTACAAAATTTAATGTTTGCTCAGCATTTCAATGTAATTCATTCAATTGAAACAAAAACTCATCAGTGACGTGATTAAAGATAAAAATTAACAAATAAATCCATTTTCAGATTCACATTAATAAGTTTTTTATTATAAAGTCGTCAAGGTAACAGGCACTTGATGGTAGGAGATAATCGCTGACTTTGATTGTAGCCGTAATCTACGCTCTTTTATTACAAATCACAGATTTGGTTGTGTTGCCGGCCGTTTACTCCGCTTAAGCGGTATAATTTTAAGGGATGATATACTCTCAGACTTAGGGAAATACTATATAAGTACTGTTTCATACTGGTATTCTTTGAACTCATGGTATCACGTCAAACGATCCAGCATATGCTTGGATTGGATATTTGTCCCATGGATAAGACAGTTTAAGATGTTCGCCTGACCACTGCCAAAGCCCGAATAAATTATAATATTTATTCGCATCGGGGACCGAAACTATCGCTATAAGATATCGCTTCGTGGTAGGCTAATAAGACTACTTAGCTATGAGGCATTTCATTTCTGTGTTAACGACTTTTTGTATCCCTTAAACAATAAGTTACACTTGGTACACGTAGTTATTTTTACTGCTTTTGCTTTTATTAAAAGACATTCAATATAGCTGAGATATTCCTTAAATTTATCAATGCTAAATAATCTTTCATATAAAATCGACGCTTTTATTTCCAATCAATCACATACGTTTCGATTTAAAAGAGAAAGATGAAATTTTGCTACTGAAATTATTTAGATGCATCTTAAAATGCAAAGTTTCTTTATGGAAACAGTGGCAAACAAGAAAGAGGCTCACGTAAGATAAGCATTTCTACACCCATGAAAATAGCCTGTGTAGAGTCGCGTGTGTGCTGCCGGTTTAATATTAATATTAGAGTTTAATATTAGCTAACCATTTCATTATACCGGATTCATATTTTTATTAGAAACCTGGTTATGCAACGAATTTGTTTGCATTCAGTTCCTCCGTATAAAATCAACATGACGGGGATGTAAACAGAACGCTATTTTTACCTTAAACTCTTAAAGGAGAGATCTTAAATATTACAAAATTGCAGTAGAACCTTTTTTAAATAGAGATAGTTGTATTAGTGAATGCATTGGCTGCTAATCATTTTGAAAAATGTAATTAGTTTATCATTTATATATAATTAGTATTTTAATATAGTATATTATATTTTATTATATATATAGTATATTATATAATTAGTAAAATACAAACCGTCAGAGATGTCTGTCAATAAAAAATGTAATTAAAAATCACGTGTTTTGTCTTAAATATTTTTTTTATTGTCCAACAGAGCATTAGGGTCTCCTATATGGTAAGAGAACACCGCCGCCCTTGAATAATCGCGCCACAATTTGGTAGTGTCGTCGCCGCTTAAATAGCCAATATCCTCACTAAATCAGCCAAACACAGTAGACTTGCCGTTTCAAGTACAGCTACCGTTTTACGCTGAGTATTCTGTGAGCCCGTGGTATTATTTCGGACTATTCGACCCAATTAATGCGTCAGCATATGCTGAAGCGTAGCTCCCCCATTGGTGCGACGGTATTAAGACAGTCGCCCGGCCACTGTCGAGCCCTTGCAGAGATCGTAAAAGTAATCAATTAAATTATACTTGTCCGGACCGAGATTCAAAACCGGTACCTCTCGCTTCGTGGTAGACTATGAAACTACTTAGCCACTAGGCTCTCAATATTTGGCTACTTGTATTACTTTAAAGACACTATTATACTCTTTTTATGTAAATCATTACTTTTTTCTTTCATATAAAGCCTAATCAGTTTCAATACATTCATATGGAACGTATGAGTTAAAAAGAGGAACCTATCAGTTAAAGGTGGCTCTGCTGGGGCAATGGGTTTCCATTTTCCACGGGCGATTAATAACTTATCGTAGTTAATAGCTTGAAAATTTAGGAAAATATTCATAAACATGTGTATTTTTGCTTTTATTATTAGAAAAAGAGCAGGTGGGTATTACTTAATGGTAAGGTCGCCGCCGCCCATGGACACGCCGAGCCACGAGCCGCGCACATTTGTGTGTGCTACCGGTTTTTACGTCACGATAACAGTGTAATTTCAAGGTCCTCCGATATCGTTACTCAGTGAGACACAGTACAAATACTGTTTTACGCCGGTATTCTGTGACCCCGTGGTATCACTTCGGACGACGCCCATTAAAATTATTATTGACGTCCAAATAATAGGTATTTGAATTGTTTTTGTCTTCATTATTAAACGTTTTTATGTAACAAAAACTCGTTCTAAACACTTAGCGATGCTAGTATCCCGTAATGATTTAAAAGTGACGGTAATAGAAGAGGCGAAGTGCAGGTACGTTTGTGCGCGATGTCCATCTGCATTTCTGGATTGCAGACGCTCGTAAATAATCCTTTGGAGCTGAAAAACGTTTCAGTGAATCCAATAAAATACGAATCCGCAGAGACTACGCCGCACCGAGCTCGTTACCACGCCTAGGCGATTTATTGAGATTTGAAGGCTGAAATATTGGAGGTATTCCCTTTTAAAATCTTTTATGAAATACAAATGCTATGTCTCTCTATCTCTTTGTTTGCTCATTCGTAAAATTAATCGGAAAATATTTAGACTTTTCAGTACAATTGCAAATAGAGTGATGCATTTCTCGTTTTATTTTGTAAAGTAGGTAACGGAACATTCAAGTCTCCTCTATGGTAAGACATCACCGCCGCCTATAACTGCGCTATAATCCGCGCCTTGATTGTGTTGCCGACTTATTTACGTCATTTAAAGCTAAAATTCCAAGGGTCTTCGATATCCTCACTCAGAGAAAAACGGTACTAGGTTGACGCTAGAATTCTAAAGCATCAGGTCGGGATATGCTTTCATATTGTTCTAAATTGCCTAGCAGATTACCGTCAAAAGTAATTTGTGTTATTAGATTATACAAAATGGTAGCTTTTGGAAAATTGTACATCGGAATTGAAATGTTTCTTTTCTGGGTTTATTTTTAAATAAAAAAACCCAACAGATTTACGGTTAACGACATCAAAACTTCCAGGTCACGCCATAAAAGAAAATTGCACTTTTTCTTGTTACAATGACATCGTGGACGAGTTGGTCTAATTTGACAGCTTAACGACTCTTGGAGTTCCGTAAAGTTGAAACCGAGGGAATCCACGGACCCCATCGATCAGGTATCAAACCAAATGGCTTGTATTGTGTTTATTGCCATATGGCAACGAACTTACGGTAACGAATTGTAAATACTATTTATAAACTACTACAATATAAAAATGAATCGATGAATGTGTTGCAAAATGCAAATCTTCAGAACAGCTGAACCGACGATTCCTCTAATTATTTCTTTAGAATATTTCTGGAAGAACGAGCATTACGATGATTCTTACGTAGAGGAAGACACACTTTTCTGTGCTGCCGTACAAACGATACGTAATTGTAATTAACAGTCAATATCACTTATATTTTTATATTTTAATATAATTGCATAATTATGTATTTTATGTTGTAACTAAACTTGTAAGTGTATTGTATAAGATAAAAAAACTATCCAACTACAAAAATAGAGGGTAACTAAAGGTCAACTATTCGGATTTTGTGAGTCCAAAGATCGCTTGGATATTTTTTTAATGGAAACGGTGAGCACCGACCAGAAGGCCCACTTAGGATAAGCATTCCTTCACTTATGAACATCTTCAGTCTCTTGAGCTCCTCGTGCGTTGCTGGCCTTCTGAGGATTTAAACAATATTTTTTTGAAGATACCAGTAGTTTTGGTTTGGGAGTACCTCTGCAGACAAATTAAACAGAATGATGTTGAGCGGCAAAAAATGTCTTAAAAACGCTCAGGTTTAAATTGTAGCTAGAAATAAATTTTCAACAGATTCACTGACATATCTTTCAATAACGTCTTTACAGATATGTATGTATATTCGTAAGAGTTTATACATGAAACTTTTTTCATGAAAACATTGAGAAATCCTTATAAATTGTAGCTAGTAATTCAGCGCTATATCACACAGAGACACGGGTTCTATGTGTTTCGTTTGGACGAATTTGGCGAAATTGGTTTCGATATGTTGAATGTTCGCACGGTTCAATTTAATTGCAAAATACAAGGTAAACGCAGCTAAATAAGCTGAAATAAGCAAATAATCTACATCATGAATATGAAATTCGTTTATAGCCTGCGGCGTCCTCATTCATGTGACATGGGGCACAATGTATCACAGATAAGGTGCTTTCCGAGCCACTGGCTCCATTGTCAATCTCATACGCAGCTCCGAAAGCTAATATCAGCTTTTAATTTCTAAGATAACCCTCATTCTGCAATGGACATCACGGTATACTTTGATAAGCATCTGTCACCTCCCTCGGATCTTAGTTCTTTTATTCTTTGATGTTTCACATTACTTTGACCTAATAAAATCACTCAAAAATTATAGGCATTCGTACAGATACGTGTGTACGTGTTATTATTAAATATGAAACAGTGTATCTAAAGAAAAGATATTTGACAACTTGAACTAGACTTTGCTCGAATAGAACTGTAATAATTCAAGTTTGTTACTTTTATTGATTTATTGTTATATTATCAAAAGCGTCGCAAAGTGTTGGTATTGAATTTACGATGTAACATTCCGTCTCATAAAACTAATTTTAAGAGTCTCGTCGCTGATCGGTTTTATAAGGTACCGTGACGCAATAGGTACCAGGTTCGATCCTCAGTCTCGATAGAATTTATAAATATTATTTGGGCTTTCAAAAAGATTTAAAGAAATCGGGCGTGTGCCTTAACACATTTTACCCATAGGAGAGCCACGCTGAGGCATTTAAAATTTCTTTTCTTTTTTTATTTTATTGCGAACAACAGAGCAGTTAGGTGTCTTATATGGTAAGAGAACACCACCGCCCATGGACAACTGCGCCACAGTCCGCGCCTTTGTTGTGTTGCCGGCTTTTAATGTCGTTTAACGAGATTTTATTTTTAAGGCTCTCCGATATGAGGATATCGGAGAAACTGAGTGAGGACTCACTCATCGTAGAATTATTATAGTAGAATATCTCTACAGTCGATTTGGAATTTGCTATAAAATTTTTCAATTGTGATATTCGGTAACGCGATATATTAAAATGCAGTCTCATGTAGGACATAAAAGCGGCCCATATATCCGGCTGGCGATAAAATGATAAGCGGAATAAAATTTAGACAGTTTAGTTTTCCTTTAGTGAAAATGGCTTCCTTCAGATGGAGGAAACGTTTCATGGAATGCAATAACTCTTGACCGGCTGTGCGAAGAAATAACAGTGTGTCATATTTCACAGCCCTCCGACAATTTTATAAAAGCGAACCATCTGCTTTTGACCCCCATTCATTTTGTTCCGCGAATTATTCCAAATATGATGACTTACGTATGCAGGCGTTAGGCAAACGTTTTCATTGTTCAGTCTCGACTTACAGCTTTGCAGCGCGGCTTTGGGAACACTTTGAAACGGCTTTACTAAGGATTGCTCCGATTCTTTATGAAATCAAATCATCCAAATATTTAAGTTATTAAAGGCAGTCTGTGTTATTGTTAACATTGTTGTACTGGTTTGCGCAAGTAATCAAAACTAGTAAGCTTTATAAATTAGATTTTTTAGAGAGCCTCATAGCTAAGTGGTTTAATAAGTATACCATGAAACGGGTGCTATCAGGTTCGAATACCGGTCCGGACAATTATAATTTAATTTATAATTTATTTGGTGTCTTAAGGGATTGACAGTATCCAGGCGAGTGTTTTAATAGTTTTAAACCCAAGAGAGAGTCATGCTAAAGAATACGCTGACGTTCTAATTGGGCCAGATAGCCCGAAATAATACCACAGAATAATTAGTGTGAAATGGTGATAGAGCCTCCGATATCCTCAATAGCTTTGCGAAACTACATAAATACTGTTTCACACTGTGAATTATGAGTATGAATATTTTGTGAGCCCGTGGTATCACTTCGCAAGAGATGGCCCAAGTAGTGAGTCAGTATGGCTTTCCTACGGGTGGAAAATATTGCATTAAATAATTAGCACACACATATAATTTCAAGAATAACTAAATGATGATGCTTTAAAGAAACAAAAGGACAACATTTAAAGCCTTTACTTCAGCAGTGTCGATGATATCTTTAATGAATTGCAAAATAACTCTAAACATACGTCAATGTCGAAACTCAAAATCACCAATGGCGTCATCCATCAAAGACAAACTAAAGATAGACTATAACTCAAACAGTTTTTGTTTATATTCACTTTTGCATAAAATCTCGATGATTATTGTTCACAGTAATCTAACACTTTTCGTGGCTGTTGTGTCATTGTTTCTAAACCACCGTCAAGGTCTTACCACCACAATATAATACCACAGATACTCAGATGGTATTACGAGATCGCTCGTTCAATATCGCCAAGCATAATTTAGGCATCAGTGTGAAAGAATTGCCGCCGTCCAAAAGATCTGAATCGGCGGGCGCCTGTTCGAAGCGTCCATAAAAAGTTGGAGGGCTGAACGTGTTAGGAATAAGCGTCACTGGGACAGGGGTGAGTGCGGTCATTTCGCTAAACGAAGATCAGAATCGCAAGCTGTTAGCATAGAGATTGCGATCCAATGAAAGCCACTCGAGGTATTACAGGCGAAAACCCGACGCCGAATATTGCCGAGCGACGAAGCAACTCGCCACCGCACCGCCTCGGCTGATATTCTCGAACACACGTACCACAAATGTGTCATAGGAATCCTAATGCTCTTAATCCGGCCGACTGTTTCACTTATTAACACGTCATGCTGCCCGTAGCAAATATTTAAGGTTGAGTACTGCATCCAATCGACCCGTTGACTTCTATATTTGTGTATTTCTCTCGATTCTCAATCCTAGTCTGGTAGGAACTATAATCATGGCTTAATAACACGCGCCACATCAAATATTTTCAATAATAAGAGTATATTTTTATGGTATAGCGGGTAACTGAGCAGGTGGGTCTCCTAAGTGGTAAGATAAGTAAAGGCCGGCAACGCACCCGCGGGCAAGGGCTGGGGTTGTCCTTGGGCGGAGGACCGTTTGCCCTAGGGGAGCCTTCTGCTCTTTTACCACTGAGTGTATAAAAAACCTCACGATAGTCTGCTTATTGGTTATGTTAACGGCTTTTATGCAGCATTTTTAAGGACCTTCGATATCCTCATTCACTGAGCAAAACACAGTAAAGGTACCGTTTCAAGAAGGTACAAGTACAAGTACTGTTAGCCTGTGGTATCACTTTGGACGAGCTGGCCCAATTAGTGCGTTAGCATATGCTTTCGCATGGCTCTCCTACGGGTGAAATTAAATAAAATATTTTTTTATAAAAACGGAAGTTAAAGCGGGAGAGAAACGGGAGCAGGAGGTTTACTTAGCATAGATTGTTCACGGCCCATAGCCACCTTCAGACTAATACAATATTAGCTACACCCGCATCCCTCTCTGGGTAGCGAGTGCGTTGCCGGCTCTCTTTTTTAGCTTTGGTAATTCCTCCCCAGACACTCAGTTCCATATGAGGGTGGTGTACAGCATAAAATACTATAATTTCTAGTTATATCTTCATTAATATTGTATTCAAGTGTAATAAAATTGTAATTTTTGTTTCGGAAAGATAAGAATGTTATAACATTCACGTCAGCAATACTCTAAGTAGCTAAAGTATTGTTTGTGCTTCACTAAAGCGGATAGAGAAATATCGCGAGCGTCATTCAAACAATTTCACGAATCTTTGCAAACTTTCCTATACTTTGGCCCTGATCCTAATACCATGCAAACGTGGTGAAATCGTGAAGACGTCCGTCTGTACTTAGAAGATAAAAGAAATGTAATTTTGATTTACTATATATTTACCATTGTTTCAATAAGTCTACTATTTGGAAAAAATAATAGTGTATTTAATAAAATTGTTACTGAGAACTCTGAAGAGCTATAAAGTTATCACTTCCATAATATTATGTGACGGCAGGATTTTAAATTATCCTTAAAAATATATTTTATTTTATTTATTTGAGCAACAGAGCAGGCGAGTCTCTTTGGTAAGAGATCACCACCGCTCATAGACAACTGAACCACTTTGATTGTGTTGTCAGATTTTTAGACAGCTTTAGCGATATTACACAGGCTTCCGATAGCTTTACTCAGCGAAACACAGTAGAAGCATCATTTCAAGTCCACGTCAATACTAATATATTTAATCGATTTTTATGTTAGGAACCAGGAATCGAACCATATACCTCTCGCCTCGTGGTAGGCTTTTAATACCACTTATATACGACGCTCTTAACTACAATAATAAAAAGATGTGAACTTTGTAGTTTTATCAGACAGTTACAGAATAGAAAAAATATCTTTTATTATTGTTACCATCAAATATACATTGTTACAAGAAACTTTGATTCGCATTACGCGAAACCTTTAGAAAACTCCAGGAGGGAAGCTTTTTGTCGAACGAATGAAAAATACGAAATTTCAAGCCCATCAATTGTTTTGTATTGAGAGAACTTTCTTTGTCACTTGATCGATGGCCTCTTGTCCATTAGAGGCCTTTTAAAAGTTGTCCTTTGATTTCATTGTGCGCCTAGAATAATCACAAAGTTTCCACAAAGAAACTCGGTCTGTTTGTCGTAAATAAATAACCATTAGCTACAATATTTCTAGACATTTCTAAAGCAATTGGACAAAAACCTCATGAGATTAACGAGCTAAAGTTTGATTAGTTACACCATTAATAAACGTAATATATAAATATAATTCAAGAAGGGCTGGACAGGTTTTTACGAACTTTGTCATGGAAATATGTATTACTAAATGTATTTATTTATTTGGCTTTGCAAAGGTCAGGCGAGTGTTTTCACACTGTCTTGGACTTCGTCACTGACACCATGGAAGAGCCATACTGAAGCATATCCTAATCGAGCTAGCTCATCGGAAATGATAATACGAGCATGAAACAGTATTTGTAATATTTATGACATAGAAGAGCCCCGCCTGCTCCGTTAGCCGCTATACAATAAAAAAGGACCCGGTAGGTGTCGAACCACCCAGAAAGAAATCTGGTAGGTCCACTATTCATGAAATAAACTAGTAACTTTATCAGAGACATCCTATTTTATCAAGTTTTACTTCTCACAAAGTATTTTATCGCTGAACATTATTTAAAAATACATTTTAAGCCTTATTAAACAGTTGAGATCTTGTAACATCGAGTTACATAGTAAAAAAATCCTTTTGTATTTGATAATTCGATTCATTATGAAAATTATACGTCATATAACATAAAATTACGACCATTCATCATAGAGAAAAGAATCATACTAATTACAGCTATAGTTATTTTTTTAGTTATGGTATTTATTATTAGTTATGGTCAGAGAACACCGTTGCCCATAGACAACCACGCCACATTCCGAGCATTGGTTGTGTTGTCGGCTTTTTACGGTTTTTCATTTTTCATCGGCGGTGGTGTTCTCTTACCACACAAGAGACCCACCTGCTCCATTGTCTGCTATACCATAAAAAAATTAATAAAAATCAGCAGAAATGAGTGAAAACATGTTCATGTTTGACAAGAAAGAAACAAAGTAGTACAGATTCGCGGTATTAGAATATTTTATGGCGTATTAGTAGGAATAGGATGATAAATAGAGTGGGAGGGGACCGGCGCACCGGGAAGCCGAGAAGCGCTGTCAGGTGGCATCGGAGCCAAAGGTTTGCAGGTGCCAATATATTTCCTGACGGTTGAACGGTCAGGTAATTGTGGCTGAAACTTATCTCGGAGGGTGAACGTGAGATGAATACAAAATGCCGTGTTTCTTGTACAAATTATAAATGTTCACAGTGTTTACACGTTTTGAAATTTCTTTGCCGCTTCGATCTTTACTTTGAGGAGCTTTCGTTTTGAGTATGACTTTAGATAATTGGAACTTTTGCCAATTTGTTTGGTAAAAACGTTAAATTGGATGCATTTTAACTGTAAAATAAGAAATGCAATTTTAAAGAAAATGCAAATCAAATTGTTTTTAATTCTGTATTTGAATATCATTTAATACAAATCCTTCCATATACACATAACATATCTAGAACTTTGTTACGTTAACTTTAAAAAATTTCAATATCGATTCGATTGTTTGAATGTTTACGGTACTTTGTACAGACAAACATAGATACTACTTTTAATATTTTTGACGTTAGTTAAATTATATTCTAGTACGTAAATTTCAGTATATAATAGTAATCATGGTTAAAAATTTTGTATCTTAAGGTATTAGGCTGTAAGGGTTGTCCAACAGCAATGAACCAGTTCAAAAAAATATGAGAAAATATGAGAGCCTCGTAGCCTCGTAGCTCCCAGTCCGGACAGGACTATATAATTTAATTTATAATTCAAACGGTCTCTAGAAGGGCTTTACAATGGCCGGGTGAGTGTCTTAATACTACTGCACCCGTGGGAGAGCCATGATGAAGAATATAATGACGCACAAATTGGGCCGGCTCGGATGATCGGATCAGATGCCCTCAAAAGTGCTGCTTAAGCGGCTGGCAACACAACTAATGCGCGGACTGTTGAGCGATTGTTCACGGGCGGCTGTGTTATTTTACCATTATAGGAGTCCCACGTGCTCCATTTTCCGTTATAGAATAAATAAAAACATTGCTCGCTATATTATAAACAAATGTTCTACCTAAAGACAAGAAACTTCTTTCAATTTGTACACTTCTCTAAGTGTATTTATAATACACACTTTTCTAGTGTTTGGGGACGCGGAAACAAACCGATACACGTTTATACCCTGACAGCTGAGCTCTTAGGTGATTGTGGCGGAAACTTTTATCGGATGTCGAACGTGCGCGAAATAGCGATTCCCGTGAGCTTACCTGCTTATGTTATACCAACAGTTGTGTATACTCCACGCTAATAAATAATACCACTGACAACTTATATGGAAAGTGGCTACCAGTAGTGTATAGTACAGTTAGGCAAAACATACGAAAGCTCCCCGTTAAATAATTAGAGATTTGAATGTGGCTGGGCGAGTGTTACCGGTCTTATCCGTGGGAGATTCGTACTAAAGCATATGCTGACGCCCTTATTGGCTCGTCCGTGGTTTTACCACAAGGTCTCAAAATAATGTCGTGAACTAGCACTTGTAGATACTGTGTTTGGCTGAGAGAGTGAAGATATCGGAGCTTCTTTCTTCTTGTCTTTTCTTTCTTCAAAATGCTCAGTTTTAGAACGACAATCATAAATGAATTCAAAAGCATTATATCCTCTGCTAATTTTATTATTCATCAGCACAGATCTCTGAAAAACAACCGACCATATTGTTCTTAAGGAAAATAAAATTGTGTATCACTTTACATTCATTTATATGTTATGGATGGGAGACACGTTGTATATTCCCTCACTCACACCAAAAGTACTTTAAAAACACATCACTTACAGACTTTATGATCGTGTTCCACGAATCCAGACATAGTTTTAAATATTGTTCAACAGTACTAGTCTTTCCGGTACTAGTCTTTCCGGTACGCCGCTTACCAAGTCTAAGAACCACTACTCTGGTATTTCTTAAGCCTGATGTTTCTCTTCACACAAGCCAGTCTAATTAGCGTCAGCGTATGCTTCCATAAGACTCTCCAAAGTACAACAGTGCAAAAGAGAGTCACTGCGCACCTGCCAAGCCCTTCCAAGGACCAAATAAATTTTATTTAAATTTATTTTTTATGTTTGTACCGGAAGTCGGAACCGTACGAGGCTATCAAAAAAACTTGCCTTATTACCGTCAGAATATGCTTCAACTTGGCTCTCTCACGAGAAACCAGTCTACAGTGTAAAGGGCGGCCCGGGTAACGCGAGTGAGACATAGGTGGGGCATCGCAGCTACCTTCCGATATCCGTAATGGCCACTCGATCTATCCGCTCAGCCGTTATTCTCAACAAATCTCCCATATTGCGGCTCCCTCAACCTCAATCAATACTGCAATGCTAGTTTATTCCAGCTCATTTATATTTTATTCCCGACTCGTGGTTATCCGATATGCAAAGTCCGTGCTTTGTACCATTGTTGTTAGAAAATAGATGCTTATAAATCCAATTATCATATCTAAATCTCAGAGTATAATTGAGAACGTCAAGCTAAATTTCTATATAATTATTTTCTTGTATTTCTTGTTTCTATTTAAAAACCAGCAACACAGCCAAAGTGCGGACTGTGGCGCGATTGTCCACGATCGGCGATGTTCTCCTAACACAAAGTCGACCCACCTGCTTTGTTGTGAGCTGTACCATAAAGAACACAAGAAAGTTGTAGCCGAATAGACAAAAATTTGATTCATGTGATAAATTTAATAAGGGGTCGTGAAAAGTGTCTCTAAACTTATTTAAAGGCAGTTAATATCGACGGCAAGGGTTCGCGAACGCTGGGGGCTGAATTAAGCGATGTCGCTGAAGGCGGACGCGGGCAAGGGGACGCGGCGAGGTGAATAATTGCCGCAATCACTGCCAAGCCACCTAAGCAATGATCAGGGGGCGAGAACAAATATCACTATCGAACTTTATTTATGCACTTAATTAAACTCCAATCGACTTGAAAGGATCTTATAAAAGTCAGAGCTGCGATTGTAAAGCAATTGTGTTGTGTTAAATGTTTTTTTATAAAAATTTGGACGTAAAAGAAGCTCAACTATGGTAAACGGTTCTTCGTCTAAGGATTCACATAGTACGATAGGCCGACCTTTAGGGTACACTCTGTTTTTAAAGGTCTTCAAGTAGTATTTTATTTATTTATATTAACATTACCAATACAACACAAACAAAATATGACGTTATAATTAAAGCGCGAGCTATGGCGAGCCATCTGCCCCGTTGTCCGCTCTACCATAAACTAAAAAAATTGTTGAAAAACGTTTACTTGTCTAGTATAGTATAGTATAATAACATATAGTATAATAATAACATACTAATCTAGTATAGTATTATTTTCTAGTAAGTAATATAAATATTTAAGCACAGATTGCAGTCGAGGCCATCACAAACAATTATATCTAATTCAAAATTATACGATACAAAACAAGAGGAATAAAGTCTTTGTGGTTTTGACAAAATAAATTATACAACATTTTACACTCTCCACACCACAGGTGTGATATAAGATATATATTTTGAAAGACATTTTAACTATTCATCACTCATTCTGTTTGATATTAATTTTCTTTTAATAAGTAATGTCTTTAATATATTGAATGAATATTCATTGAGTGAATATTTACAAAATATATGCTGTTATATTAAATATAGCATTACATAAGTATTAAGTGTCTAATCCTTTAAAAAATAGTATTATTAATTCAGAATTCAAGTTATATGGAGTACGATTAAATCGTAATTTAATGTATTTAAAAATATACTCAAATTCAAAACTAGGAGACGGTAAATATGAGATTTCAGTTGTGAAATTCCGAGATGATATTTTAGGGCTGGCGCATACCCAAAGTGCTACGGAGATAGCATGAAATGTAAGTAATTTTAAGATTCATGTGAGGCTCCGTATACTATAAATAGCCTTTAAGTCTGTCTGTAATAGCCACATTTTAATGATATAGTGGACAACGGCATAGGTGGATCTCCTATATGGTAAGAGAACAACGCCGGCCATGGACGACTTTTTACGCCGCTGCAGCACAATTTCAAGGGCTTCCGATATGATCATTCAACTAACGAAACAAAGTGCAAGTACCATTTCACGCTGAGTATTCTGTGAGCCCGTGGTATCTTTTCAAACGAGCCAGTTCAATTTGTGCGTCAGCCCACATCGTTCCTTAACTCAGATTTAAGGAGGATAATTTTTTTGTTTTTCACTTGTCATATCGTCAGAGGCAATTTATGAATTCCGATTCTTGTTTTGGTGTATTTCCGTGGTTACATATTGAGTTTTTGTAAAACACGACAGCAAAAAAATAGAAAATGTCGGTGTAATACATTTTTCTTGTCTACTTAGTTTATCATAGTGCAAAGTTTCTTTTCGAAGCTCTTATATGTAAGTACTCTTTGAAGAGGACAAAGAAGAAAGTTAAAAAATCTCAGTTAAAATACTACATTACATACCTTTTATACTAAAGCATTTTATCTTTGACTTTTTAACGCAATTATTTGATTTCTGGTTATCTCTTTTTTTATGGAAACTGTGGAAAACGTTCAGATGGCTCACCTAGGTCAAACGGTCCTCGGCCCATGGACACTCATAACCTTTGCAGGGCCGTTGGTGTATTGCCGGGCTTTGAGGTATAGCTGCTAAACAAATTGACCGATGTGTATGCTTTTGTGTGAAAGCCGACGTTATTGAAGAAAACCAGCGGCCAGAGTCTAGTCTAGGTAGTAAAATTAAATAATTTTTTTATGTTAGAAAATTTATATACGCATTCTCCACTTGCAAGAGGATACTTTGGACTCGGCACTCCGCAAAGCAATATCCGAACTATAACCTCGGCACAGAATACTCAGCGTGAAATGGTAGTTGTACTCTGATTGAGTGATGATATCGGAGGTTCTTAAAAATGCCGCATAAGTGGCGTATAAAGCTGGCAACACAGCCAATGCGCGGGCCGTGACGCGGTCGTCCATGGGCGGCAGTGTTCTCTTACCACATAGGAGACCCACCTGCTCCGTTGTCCGCTATAATATTAAAAAAAACTTGTTGGAAGAATCGAATCCCCCATCAACTCGCCTGCGTAATCGAAGCGGTAGAGAAGAGAGACATAACTGTCTTCTAGTTCCAGGGACTTTTTGACCCTTTAAGCCCAACCTCGGATGCTGCACTAAGCATTCAACCCAATAGTTTAGGACACGGTATCATCTTGATCTACTGAGAAAGACACAGGAGGTATAATAAAATTATCTAATACTACAAATAAAATTAAATAGCCTTAATAGTTCCACTGAGCGCGTTGCGCCAGTTCTTCTCAGGTCTGTGTAGGCTTGGAACCGGTAATAGATGTGTCAATGAAGTTCATAAGTGATTGTAAATCATAATTGAAAACTAAATTCTTTTTATTTTTATATCATCATCAGCCCATTCAAGTCCACTGCTGGACATAGGCCTCCCCCAAATTATAAATTATTTTTATATAAATGTAAAGAAAAATATAATTTTCTTATATTATATATCTGTATGTTCTTATATTATGGTATGGTAGTCTGTGGTGAAATGAGATTATAAAAATTATGATTTGGGAAGGACGTGGTATTTGGAAATATTAAATGTCATTTCTTTTACTGCAGAGAAATTCAGTTGTGTTTTATTGACTTCCAAATAACTACAAGCAAAATCAATCTTTTATATAAATTTGACTCATATTTTTTTGATGTTACGAAAATAACATCAGAAAAATATTGTTTTAAATATGTAGACAATAGAAATAAAATATAACATAAATTTCTTTAATTTAACATTACAGCTTTTTGAAAAATACTAAGCGCCCGATACAGTATACTTCTGTAACAATGATTTGTTATAATATTTCAATAGCTTCATAATATTACAATTTAAAATTGTATTGTGTGGAGAATTTGTAAATTAAAAATTTCTTGAAATATTTTTAAATTTTCTTTAACGTTTCATTGAAAAATATAGAGACTCCGCGTTTCAATGTATCTTGGAGGGGAAGTAAATCGTCCAATATTGTAGTTAAGAGCAGTAACTTTAGTTGAACTGTACACCGATACAGAACATAAGTATGTTATACCGTCGTAACGGCTCGGATGGCGCAGTCAGGCGGTTTTTACGACCTAACTTGCCGGCACGGTGGCTTAGAATGTGAGAAGCAAACACTTAAAGGCCTGCAACTTGGATTTCTGTATGATTTGCTACAATTTCTCAAGCACTTTGTGACGGCTGATGGATACATCTATATGAAAATCGATATACAACCAGATATAATATCAGATCCAATCGGTATACAACTAGAAGACTTTTCTAGGATGATTGGTCTTATGAATCAATCATGAAGCTAACCGTGTCAGGTTCAAACACGATCCCGATAACTACATTTAGTTTAATCGTTGTTTGGAAAGACTGTACATTAGCCAGGCCAGGCCAAAATGTCTTATTCGTAGCAGATCCATGCATATGCTGACGCATTAATTACAACAATTCGTCCGAAGATATGACGAGTATACAAATTGTCAATATGAAACAATACTTGTACTGCTTTGCTAAGGATTGACGATATCTGAAAACTTTGAAATTAAACCGCTTAAGCTACTTAAGCCGGCAACACAACCAAAGTGTGGACATTGGTTGTCCGTGGGCGGTTATAATCTCTTATCATATTGGAGGCGCGCCTGCTGCGTCGCTCGCTATATGATAAAAAAATATTATGCTACTTAAATCAGTCATTTCGATAAACATGCATATGTTCGAAAACATTGATTGTAATATATATTTAGCCGGGCTAGTCTCTTAAGTGCAGGTCCGCTGGTCAACCGCGTTTTCACAGTGGCGGTTTTAATTTGGGTTAAGCTATATGACGGGCTCTATTTCAGAACAAATTGTGTTCCGAAATCCTCATGGATTATTTTAATAGCTTACAAGCTTTGCAACGAGTTCGGTTTCAGCTATTTATTTCGTTTGCGTTTGAGAACTATTTGAGCTACAAACTTTGTATGAAACGCTGTTGTAAATTAGTTAATTAAATGTACTGAGCTAAATAGAATTGAATAGAATTGAGAAACGGAAGATCCTTCGGCGGTTTTTGAGAACAACGGTTAAGAAGGATAGCGCATTTTTATGAGCTTCTGTTTTCTGCGCATATTTAATTATAAATTTATTTATTTTATATTTAGAATGGCAAAAAGCACAAGGAGTCACGAATTAACTGTCAAACGAAAGATTGCGTGTTCATTGTACATTATTTATAATAAATAATAAAATCTCGAATTAATACTTATATATATTAATAATACTTGTATAAAGTAAAAAGCTGCAGTTTTACTAATAGCTTTTAAATTGCTAGCGTGTTTATGGAATCGGGAGGCAAACGAGCTAGAGGCCCACTTAGCCCACGACAGCATAAGCCCTTCCTGGAACCACTCTCTTTTTGAAGTTTCCTCAGTCGTATTGGTTTAGAAATACCTCTGAAGATAGATGATTTCAGAGTGGCGCGGGGTAAGTCGCGGCATAAAATATCTTTTAAAACTCTCAGTAGTGGAACGACAAGCATCGAGGTATTTGAAACTTCGTATTCTACGTCGATGCTCGATGATGAAATTCAGCTGCGGGAATTAATACAAACAGCTCCTCAGAACATTTCCCGTGATAAATGCGATAGAAGATCCTGAGGGAATCAACATCTCATTTAAGTTAGTACTTAAATTTCTCTTATTCCAAGTTATTATAACTGCTATTTTAACTAGACTATATTCAGATTTCACCCGTGGGAGAGCCATGATGAAGCATGTGCTGACGTACTTATTATGATGGTTTGTCCGAAATGATATCACGGGCTCACAAAATATTCAGTGTGATATGGTACCTACTAGTACGAGGATATCGGAGTCCCTTCAAATTATGCCGGTTTAGCGAGGCAAAAAGCCGGAAACACAATCAAAGCACGTACTGTGACGCTAATGTCCACGGGCAGGTTCACTTACTATATTGTAGACGCTACTCCGTTGTCCGTAATACCAAAAAAAAATGAAAAAGGTATTACAGAAAAACATTGAGACATGAATGCAATAAAACGTTATATTATTTGAAAGAAAATTGCATACAATATAATAATGTGGGTGCAACTCGTTAAATTTCTCAACAATTGTAACCGAAGCGTGGTTGCGTAATATTCGATGGAAATAGGGATTAAATTGTGTGGAAATAAAACGAGAGACATTGATGCATTTTTATGAATATTTTTGAATACAATAGCCTATTTTATATTTGATAGCGTTTAGGATTGCTGGATGGCACTTGGCAAAGATTCATATAATGTGTTACACAAACCAATATGTTGATAGTTGATTTAACCCAACACTAATTGATTACTGATGACCACGGTAATTCATATTGATTTTCTCCGAATTCTCAAACGTTAGGAATTCTATACACCTCATTATCCAGCTCTTGCCACGTGAATTCCAATCGTGTGATTTATGGTGTTCGCTTGAGGAACAAGTTATTAGATAGATATTAAAGTTCTTATTAGGTGTCTATTACAATGATTCTACTCGGAAACCATCATACTCAGAACTCAGAAACCATCCTTCTGTATAGAGACTGCGCTAACAACCGCCTCCGCCGGATACGGAGGCGAGGACCTAGCTATGTCACCAGACTCAGCCCGGTGAGCTTACGGCTACTCAGGCGGCCCATTACCAAGCGACGGCCCAATCCGAGGTTCTTATCTCGCAGGAGACGCCCATGCACTAGTTCCGGATGAAAATCAAGTTCACGGCGAGCCTATGGCTTGCTCCAAGCTGTAAAGCTGTAAAGGCCGCATTTTCCCAATTTATACTCACATTATTATTATTCCACAGATATCGTAGCATATAAATAAAGAGAACTTATGTATATATAATAGTAACTCGGCTTACGTTTTCCATATAAGTTATACTAATAATAAAGGTATTAAAAATATGGGTTGATAGTAAATGGGTATAAAAAATTTGGGTTTAATGCTGATTCATAATATTTTATTGGATTCTCAGATCTACCTGAAATGCATCGAAATTTTAATAAAAATTGGTACATTTGTTTACAATAAAACACAGAATTTTTTGGTTATCCGTTATATCACCTATATATTTTACTATTTCAAAAATATTAAACACGTTCGAGACTTCCTGTACATATTTGTGTATCGGTTGGAACCTGCTCCAATAAAGAGCCTGTAAAGGCATTCCGAATGCTTATTTGCATTCAAGAAGGATCTGAAGGAGGAGAGCAAGGGTTAACGTTGTGAGGGCTCCGCACCTCTTACCTCGAGTTGGCGTGAGATGAAGGGCTCCCCCGGCAGTGATTAGACTAATACTTTCCTGACTTATGGACCGGAACACGAACGTTTGTTACGAGCTTAAAGGCGTCTTAGTATAGTTATGAATAAGGAATATGGCGATTAATGGTTATTGAATGGAATTTGGAATTTTTAAAAAATGAGGTATAGAAAATTTTTTTTAGTAATTTATAAAATAATGGTGTGGTTACACATATGTAAAATGTCTATGTGAATATTTCCAATTTGAATCAATACCGTTGCAATCTTTCGTTTACTATCGGATCTTTAATACTGTAGCGCACAACGGAGTAGAAGGGTTTCTTATATTGTAAGAGAACATCGTCACTCATGGACAACCGCTCTTTGGTTGTGTTGCCGGCTTTTTGGCCGCTTACGCAGAGCACGCGATGTAACAAATTTTTATGATACAAATAAAAACGATGTAAAATTTCCTATTTATAATATTATTATACATATATGTGCTCTCTGCGTGTAACGGAACTCCTAGGTATATTGTAGAACGCCTGTCTAGCATAGCGGGTGTAATAAGATTAAGTCTGAAGTAACGCGCCTAGGTTGCAAGATAATTAGTATCGCTGGCCGCGGCATCTCATTTATCCACCTCCGCCGGGAGATGGGTCAGCTAGCTGTAAATCTCCGGAGCTGGGCGTTCTTGTCTTTGTAAACTCGAAAATCTAATTACATTTACAGCTCTGCTTAACTTCACCTTTCCTCTTGAATTTGCATTTTCGCCAATTTCACTCGTTCCCCTGAATAACTCTGTTTTTATCTTCAGCTTTATTGAACGCTACCCACGACCTCCTTTGTGTCATTTTATAATACGCTTTTTAACGTCCGATTTTAAGAGAAGTTTACTTTATTTACATCGCTTTCACCTCGACCTTTGTCATTCTACAAGTGAGCGTTTCAGGCATTTGTGCCGCGCACCACCCCTCTGTGGGATCAGCTGCCACCGGGGCTATTTCAACGCCAATACGACTTGGGAGCCTTCAAGAACAGAGGGTACATATTCCTTTAAGACCGGCAACGCACCCTCGGCTCTGCAAGGGTTAGGGTTGTCCATGGGCAGAGGACCGGTGAGCGTCCTGCTCGTTTCCCATCGATATTATAAAAATGTGTATCACCAAACTCAACTTAAATATATAACGTGTATTATTAAAGAAGTGAAGTTATTAATTCATACTAATATTATGAACAGATAAAAATTGTTTGCGACATTGTATGGGGTAATCTCCTATATCTACTGAACTGATCTTGAAATTTATGCGACCAATAGAAAACTTCATCATTTTTAAGTAACCCATATTATGTAAAAGAGATAAGTTATACAATATATAAGATACGTTAAATCACCATCATCATCAGTGATTTATTTCAAACTACATAGGTGTGAAGAACCTCCATACATGTTATATAAATTGAAGAAAGTCGAATGAGTTTTTTATAGTATAGCTGACCACAGAGCAGATGGCTCTTCTTTAAAGTAGAAGATCAACGCTTTCCATGGACAAATGCGCCACAATCCTCGATTCGGTTGTGTTGTCGGCTTTTTACGCCGTTTTATCGGTATTATTTTAAAGGCCTCTTTGCAAGTTTATAAGTAAATAGTGTAAAGATTTACCTAAATTATAATAACATTCAATGGCAGCCTTCATTGATGACTTTCAAATAACATACATTTCTTGTTGACCGTGGCTCAACAGTATCATAGATTCACTTAGCTGCATAATTAGAGTACAGCATGTTTTGTTTTTCAATTAGTTCCACGAACATTTAATAGGTGCTTTGAAAACTACGAACAAAAGTTTAAATGAAAGCAAAACTTATGGGAGTTTTATAAAAATATATTTCGCTGTTTAAAGCAAAGTTTGAAGTTATCTTGAAACGCAAAGATAAAACACAGAAGAAAGTTCGCGTGGAATTTTCGTAAACACATTAAAACAACCAGCTTTCACACATTTCATATTTGCATAATTATAATGATGATTTCATGCGATTGGAGCCTTATTTGACAAGCGAAGCCTGCGATTGCCTCGCGTTAATTGGATTAAATCTATTAAATATGATACGTTTCTTCTATCTGTCTCACCACGAGGTTTGTCATTCCACTACTTAGCGTTTTTTCGAATTGGGAACCTTCAAAAGACGAGCGCACCTTTCCCTAAAAGGTCGCCAATTCGTGGCGTCCATGGGCGGAGACTTTCTTATTAGCTGCTTGCTTATTATTATTGCTTATTAGCTGGTTTTATAATTCTACCATGAAGCGAGAAGTATCGGGTTTGAATCCTGGTCCGGAAAATTATAAATTATAGTTTAATTTATTCGATCTCTGGAAAGGGTTGATAGTGGCCGGGCGAGTGTCTTAATAGTGTCGCACCCGCGGAAGAGCCACGCTAAAGCATATGGAGATGCATTATTTGAACCGGCTTGTCCGAAGTAATACTACGGGATCAGAGAATACTCAGCGTGAAATAGTAGTTGTACTTGAAACGGTGCCTCTATTATGTTTCGCTGAGTGTGTGAGGATATCGGAGGCCCTTAAATGCCGCTTATGCGGTGTAAATAGCCAGAAACACAACGAATGTGCGCACTGTGGCGTGGTTGTCCATGCGCGGCGGTGTTCTATTACCATATAGGAGATCCACCTGTTCCTTTATCCAGTATACTATAAAAATATAGTTTAAACAACCAAAAACACCGGCCACACAACGAAAGCGCGTATTGCGACTTTGTATGTTGGATAAAAGTTTTTTTATTATACCTATAGAACGACACAGAGCTATTTACTTATGCAAAGAATTGAAACAAAACTCCCAAGATTATTAAGACAAGGTAGCCAAGAAACTCGTTGCTCTGGGAGATTCCATCTGGGAGGTTAATCACAGTAAATATATTTATTCGCAAAAAAGCGAATTTTCTTTTTCAAAGTAATCAACATGTTTTTTTCATTTACTTTTGAACATATGAACATTATTGATTCGGCGGCCCGTGAAGACACAACATCGTCAATAATTATCGTCATGAATAATTTAAAGTATGAAATACAAGGATATATTTTAGATCTTTACAAATACAATTTTTGAGAGCCATGTAGCTTAATGATTTTAAAAGTATTCCGTGAAGAGAGAGGTATCGGGTTCAAATCCCGGTCAGGTGCCTGGTATTAATAGGGTTTTTTCAACGATGGTGGTATTTGCCATAATCGCAACGCTTGGCAGGCGGGTTGACAATAGCAGATAGGTTTTATAGTACGCAGAGGACGCTGCTGCCCTCCCTCCAGTTTGTCCCTTAGACGCCTCTTACGACACCCACGGGATGATATGGGGAAGCACAATGCTAAGCCAGAGCTTCACGGCAAGCTATAGCTTCACTGTGTCACCAGTGCTTATTAAGAAATGGCTGGAACATTTACAAAAAGTTAAAGTTAAAAAATAACATTTCGAAATGCTTTAGTGCATTCTTCTCTTGCGAGAGGGTATATAAGACTACCTTACAACTCCAGTAGGCAGAATCGAACCCTACTCTCCTCCGAAATGAGAGAGACATAGAAGAGATAGACTGACGTCCTTCGGTTCCAGGTTCTCTTTGAACCTTTGGAGACTTTATCTAGAACCCAGGAAACGACTCAATTCTTGGCCTCTTGCGTATTGAGATATACACAGTCTACCTAAGAGAAGTCTCTATACCACACCTAGATTAAGCTAAGCATGTATCTGCTACGACATATTGTGAGAAATTTTGACTTCCCACGTTTTGTGGTTGGCTTGTGAGATCAATTAACTTTGATATTCTATCATATATAATGACCTATATAATTAAAAATTAAAAACTTTAATACGATTGACTTAAATGGCGTTCTTAAAAGTATTTATATTTTTGTGTTATTTTAAAGTTTTAACAGATCATTCCAAATTCCAGCGGTGGTATTACACACTTGAACGGCCCACAATATTTTCGGTAATACGCTTCCATAATGCTCTTTATCTTTTGGAAATATTCCAACTATCCCATATTAAGTTATTTTGTTTTAAAATTACCTTGCCGTTCATTTTGTATTAATTATTTCAGTTAATTTATTTAATCTGTGGCTTAGATGATTAGATGGGTCTCCAGTCCTGATGGCAGCCTATGAATACCTGCATCACAACCGCGCTTTGGTTGTGCTGCCGGATTATTACGCCGATTAAGCGGGAATACACGGACCTCCGATTTAATTACTGAGAGAAACATATTTTACAAACTATTTCACGCTGTTATTCTGTGAGCCGCATCGCTTCGCATCATAACCCACCCGACGTGATCAAACTAAGTTCACTCCAATGGAAATAGACTCTAGTAAAGTATATCGCATAAATCGTATTGGTTTAGAATTACCGCAGTTGGCAGCAGTAACTGGTTTCATAGACTAGTGACACAATACGCTAATAAGCGGTCCTCTGCCCAAGGACTCCCCTTGCAGTGCCTTGCAGTGCCGCGGATATGTTGCCGGCTTTTAAGGGATTAGTACGATGACGATGATGAAGGTCCCCAAGACATATTTGTTTGGAAATACCTCTGCGGGAAGCTGATTCCAAAGAGTGGTGTTGCGCGGCAAAAACTTTGTTAAAAACTGCTCAGTTGTAGAACGCCCACAACGTTATAAATAGGTGATACGGATGAAACTTTGGATTAACCCTCGCTGTTCGATGATAACATTCCGCGAAAGGTATTAATCCAAACAGCCCCATAGAACATTCCCCGTGATACATTCAATAGAAGTTGCTAAGAGAATCAACATCTTTACGCAACGCCAAAGAGTCAAGCTGATCGGAAAGGATCTGACTGTCAACGGTTCGAGCCGCTCTATGTTGAATTTGATCTATCATAGATCTATCTATTTATTGTATACATTTTTATGGCATATTAGACAACGGAGCGGGTACAGGTCTTCTATATGGGAAGAGAATACCGCCGCGCATGGAAAACCGCTCCAAAATCCACGCATTGATAGTGTTGCCGGCATTTTACACTACTTAAGAGGCATTTTTAAGGACATCCGATATCCTCAATCACTAAGCGAAATACAGAAGAAGCACCGTTTCAAGTACAGCTACCATTTCACGTTGAGTAGTCTATTATATAATTCAATTGTGTAACGACAAACGTCGCCGTTGAACGGAAGAACTAATAATGCATAGTTTACGAATCAATATATTATGTTATATCATTAATTGTGACAGGATCGAATAAATTGAATATTCTCGTTCGTTCTAACAAAGGATCTATAAACGGATTTAAACTGTCTAGACAGGCTTTGTGCGAAATTAATTATCATAATCAACATGTTAAAGACTTTAAAGTTCACGTCTTTTTACGCCTTTGATAAGGCGACTCTTTTCGCTTTGAACCATGAAACTGCTCATATATATATAAAAAATTAATATTTTTTAAATAAATTTTGCCGCGTTTGTCGCTGTCACTTCCTATAAACCAAGTGTCATATTGTTTTTAAGGGTTGGTTGATTTTAAAACTAGCACGTTATAAAAATATAAATAAACTAATAGTACAAGTAATATTAAAATTATTGTAAAAATAATCCATAGAAGAATAAACATTAATGTCGTTTATGTGTTAACAGGTCTGTATTAATTTAATTGTGTGCAATCCAGATTTTTAAGACATATCATTAAGTAAGAATAAATAAAGGCATAATATATAAATTTGTTTATAAGCAACAAATAGATTCATTGAAGATAATAAATTGGAGTTTAATATCTTATATAAAATATAATAATTTATTTTTAGAAAAAATATATTTTTTATCTTCAATTAAATGTTATTAAAAAGATCTTGTAAAATTACAAGCTAAGTCTGACAAACATTATTTTTTCATATAAATGATGACAAATGTTGCTATTAAAATTTAAGACTGTTTATTTTAAAATCAAGTTAATATATAAAAATTAAAACATTTTGTACTACAATATGTAGCGATTTTAAAACTCACCATGCACACCATCAAAGTAGACATGTCATTTGTGAATTGTGTAAAAAAATATATAAGATTTCTTATTAGAAATGATTAATTATAGAATTTATTGCTTAATATAAAATAAGAAGTATTTAACTTAAAAATTATTTATTAAATTTAATTATTTTAACTTAAAAATCAAGATACCAATACTCGTAGGTAACAAGGGACAAGTATTGTTGTTATTTTGTCTGTTGTCTATTCTGTAATTTATGATTGAATGTGATTTGAAATGGTAATAAATTAAAAAAATAATAATAAAACAACTCTAAATATTAAATAAAACAGAAAAAACAATAAGAAGAAATTCGGGTCTCCTATATAGTACGAGAACAACACCGCCCATGTACAACCGCATCATAATGCGCATTGGTTGTGTTGCCGCTTTTTACGCCGCTTACGCAGCATTTTTAAGAGCCTCCGATATCCTCATTCACTCAGAGAAACAGTAGAAGTTAAGTTTAAAGTGCAACTACCATTTCACGCTGAGTGTCACGGCGAGCTATAACTTCGGACGAGCCGGCCCAAATGCTGCGTTAGCATGCTTCATAGCCCGGCCACTGCCAAGCCTTTCCAGAGACTGAATAAATTATAACCTAAATTATAATAGTCCGGATCGGGAGTAGAACCCGCTGCCGCACGTTTCATAGTAGACCTTTTAAAACTATTTCACTGCGAGGCTCTCCAAAAAAATAACTTTTTGAGTTTCTTGAACCGTCTTATAAACTAACTTGATTGGATGTCTTCAATATTCTGTCATTTTCTGTCATGAATTTGTTATTGTTATCAGAACATTTTCATGTCTTTTAGCAATTCTGTATAGTATCCTGGCTAAGATGGGTCTAACAATGAATATTATAAATAAATGTTTGGCTTTTGATTGATTCAACGGATCTATTGGAGAAAAACGCAGAAAGATAAGTGACCTTTGACAAAAGTTTATCGTCGATTTATCGTATGGTATATAAAAAGAAATAACATACATTTAAAGGAAAATAGTTCATATTTATCTACTTATACCAAAAATTCATTTACAAGTAATTATTATAATAATTAAAACGATAATTTTGTGATTTTCAGTTCATCAATTTCAATTTTCTTCTTAAATGTGAGCAAAAAATCTAATCAAACTACATATAAATAAAGAAAATCGTTTAAAATAGGAGAAAGATTACCAATTTGCACATAAATATATTATTATAAAGGCTGCCCCAAGATCTACAAATAGGACAAATATACGATACTATTATCAATGTTGCTTAAGCGGTGTAAAAAGCCGGCAACACAACCGATGTGTGAATTATGGTGCAGTGATTGGTGACTGGGATTACACCATTTATAACTCAAGGGGTCGAAATATCATTACATGTAATTTGGTATGGTATTCCCACAACAAAAATGGATCATGTGATGTACCATGTACTATCCTCATTCTTTTTTTAGCATAGCCCTCTCCTTAGCTCGCTGAGCGACCGTGAGCTTTGAGAAGAGACCGATGGTGAGAGAGCGTCTTATTGAGTCCACTAGTTGTATAAAAATAACTGAATTAAATATATGTGATACTACAATTGAATTTACGGCTCGTTTGACCCAGTTAATTAGAAATTAAGTATTCAATCGCCTTAATATGATTTACGTTGAAACTTGCGTTGAGTACTAAACTCCTCTAAATTGCTTTTCGATATGGCTATTCAATGCCTTACAGCTTATGAGGTCGTAACGCCCGACGCTAAGCTATAATCGCATAAACAATGTAATCGTCATTAAAGTTTCAGCGCATTTACCGCCCTCGGCATATTTATGGCGACGCCGCCCATGCTGGCATGCATTTCAGTTAGGTACTCGGAACAGTGATAATACAATAATTATTTTGAGAGCCTCGTAGCTTAATGTTTTAAAACAGGTTCGAATCCCAATCCGGACAATTATTTTTAAGTTTTAAAGAAGCATCAAGTGTTCAAAATGAATTTTATTTTATAACTGTTATTAGAAAATAATTTCTGCATGCAAAGTAGTCTAAATATAAATGCATACAGTGGATGATCCTCTACACGAAATCGAGTATAAAATCGTAACAAAGCGAATATACTTCTCACATGAAACAAACAGGCGAGGTTATGCAAATTGGGCTCCTTTGTATTTTGTTGGATTAAAATATAGCGGGAACTAGTCATGTGTCAGACATCCAGACACTTGATTTTATGGTCCAGAATTTGTCGCTGGGCTTATCTGCCTTTTCATTTGAATTAATGTTTGTTTATTTTGATAAAACAGGAGTCGACTAATTTTTATAGTACGTACTACATACGTACGGTTCCAATCCCGCTTCGAATGTATCTGCAACTATTTCTAATCCATATTTGATCTTTGGCCGGGTGAGTGTGAACTGAAAGAGAGTGAACTTTGTCTTATCCGTGGGAAAAGCATGCTAAAGCGGTGATGCACTACCTTGACCGACTTGTAAGAAGTGATATTAATTGATTAATTGGGCCGGCTCATCCGAAGTGATACCACGGACTCACAAAATACTCAGCATAAAACGGTAATTGTGTTTCGCAGATTGAGTTTGGATATCGGAGGCCATTAAAATTTATTTTTAAGTTGCGTAAAAGTTGGTAACACAACCATATGCGGACTGTAGCGTGGCTGATCATGGGCGGCGGTGTCCTCTTACCATATAGGTGACCCACCTGCGCCATTGTCCGCTATCGGATAAAAAATAAAAATAATAAGCCGTGGTCATATTTAAATTGGTACATGGAACAAAGTTGTTGCCAAGAATAGCTGCAAATGTATGATAAGAGGCGCCCATCTCGCTGCTGGGCAGTTATCAATACCAACACGATGAAGTATGTCGTGTGTCTCGCATTCTTATCGGTAGTCAGCGCCAGTTTTAATCATAGCACTTCTTGGGATGACCGCGCTGATGAATCGTTGAGTCTTCATCGTGAGCGCCGGGACGACGATTATTCTGATGAAGGAGGGTTCGTATCAAAACCAGGCCATAGTGGAGATGATGACTTTATCAGCAATGTACGGGATTGTGCATCGGGAAGTACTAGGGCGCCGTGGGGAAAGTGTATCTCTTGTGATGAGTAAGTACAAATTAAGTTGGGTATCTTTTTTTAACGAATCATGCGGGTGTTATCAATGGTGACTTGGTAAGAGATCAACGCCGCTGTGCTGTCGGATTTTTATTCCGCTTGAACGGTACTATCTATACCTATTATTGTATATTTACTTATGCTCTTATCGCATATGGTTAACCGTATGACAATCCAAGTTTTAGTTTTTTTTTTAGTTTTTTTACGCTCAGTATTCTATGAGGCCGTGGTATCACTTTAGACGAGCCGGCCTAATTAGATCTTGAGCAAGAATCTGCTGCGGGTGAAAATTGTAGATATTTACCTTTTTTTAAGAAATGGCTAACTCGCTGTTGGGCATACGGCCTTTACAGCTTAACACGGACTTAGCCTCGCTGAGAATTTGCTTTGTGCCGCGACTAGCGCAAGAACGCGAACACTAGGCAAGAACCTCGGCTTAGGCTGCCTCGGGAAAATTGGCCTCCTGAGTGGCCTGTCGAAAGATAGATATTTACTTGTAAACAAATTGAAGAGTTTATTTGAATTTGTACAAAATTTAATAAGATTCTTTGTTTCAGATACAAGAAGGTGATGCGAAGAATAGGTATGGGTTGTTGAAGATGTGAGGATTACAAGGATCTTTTTAATTATTATCTATTTTGTTCACTATTAAATTAATATTAGGTATAAGTTAATTATGAATATATAATATAAATAATTATACTTTAATCTATCTTTTTATAAACCTTACGATAACTCGACGATAAACTATTGCAAAAGGTCATTTTTATCTTTCTGTGTATTTCATTGACATATAGACTGAATAAAACAAAAAACTGCAATCATATCTAAAGTCCGGCAATGTTTAAGGCAAATTTAACTTAATTTTTTAATGAAAATCCCGGGGTTCACTTTGCATAAGCGGTGCTTTGACTATGGACATTCCCATGGGCCGTCGGGTAACGGAACCGGATGTTAAGAGATCAACATTGATTAGGCGCAACTGTGCCTGAATTAGCACGGGTATGTTTACGGCTTACTACAAGACACCTTTGTTTGAGGGCCTCATAGCTAAGTGGTTTTATAAATTTGCCATGAAGCGTGAGGTATCGGGTTTGAATCCCGGTCTGGACAGTTAAAAGTTAATTTATAATTTATTCGGTATCTGGGAGGACTTGACAGTGACAGAACAAGTGTCTTAATAGTGTCGCTTCCGTAAGGGAACCATGACTAACTGGGATGATTTGTCCAAAATAATACAACGGGCTCACAAAATACTCAGCGTGAAACGTTACTTGTACTGTGTTTTATTGAGAGACTGTAAATATCGGATCCCCTAAACAATAAAGGCCACTGAAGTGGAAATAGACAGCAATACGCGGACTTTTGTGCGGATGTCCATGGCTGGCGGTGTTCTCTTATTCTATAGGAGACCCATCTGCTGCCTTGTCGGCTACACTGTAAAAAATCTAAAGCAAAAGATAGATAGTTTGACGCTAGTGAGTATTCTGTGAGTCCGTGCTTCATATGGCTCTACGACGGGAATCTAAATGTCAGTAGAAGTAAGAGTAAGGTATAATTTAATTAATAGAATAGTACAAACAATTCAATTTTTAATACAAATTATTCAAACTAAGTATTGAGTATATATATTAATGTAGTTCTTGTCGTAATAACACATTTGGTTCAGAATAAATTTGTCCTGATTTTGTACAAATTTTTGTAGGTGGCACAAAGTTCATCGGGTCATATACTGTGAAGTAACTATATGACAATGGCTTCACTGAAAATAATTAAGGTTAAAATATGTATTTCAAGATGAAAAATATATAGTAAATTTATTGATTACGATCACTTTATAAAACTCATCAGGAGTTTATGAAATAAAACATGCATAGAGCAAGCACATTATTCTGATAGACATTTAAAAATGATAATATTAGTAATTATGTGTGGACAACCTTTTAATGCGGCTGCGTCGTTTTATATGAAAACTGTTCTATTTTAAGCTAGAGCCACTATATAATCAATTAAAAACGTAACATTACAAATATTGTAGCATTAAACAGTAGAGAAAACATATAAATCTGAATACACCCGGCCGTCAAACTAAACGATACATAAGACCATATAAAATAAACCAACCATTATTACCATCACCATATACCAAAGCAAGTATTCGCTGCAATAAGGCCGTGAAGCTTCACGCAGACCGAAGATAAAGTTTATCACCCAATGTTTATAGATGTGTATGGACCAGGCATACAGATTCTAATAGATGATGAGATATATCTATCGCTGCTAACTCTGACGAGCCAGTATGATCAAGAGGTAGATGAAAGAACTTATTAAAAGCAACGGTATTTCTTCAGTGTAATGACGTCGAACGTCAGGAGAATCTTTTGCCCTTTGCATTAAAAAATGGTTCTCTTTCAGCCCTCCTTTCACATTTGAAAGGACCCTTCATTCAAAGGCTTAGCGCTTCGTATTCAAACCGCGGCGGAGGCTATGAGCATTTTGTAAACGTTCCCGTTTCTACATTTTACGTTAATAATTATTGTCGGATTCAGTTGATATTGTGAGCTCTTTACCATTCAACACTTCTAATGTTAGCTAATCATTACAGCAGTGTAAAAACAGTATCTCTCCTGGATTAAGTTTGAATTTAATTTATATATCGTGTATTGTTTTTGGAAGGGTTCGATAGTGGCCGGCCTTGCGTGAGTGATGATATAGGAAGTCCGTTAAGATATACCACTCAACTTGCGTAAAAAGTGGGCAACAACAGGGCACCGGTGTTCTCTCAATAAAGATGCGTTTTCCGTTATACAATTTTTAAAAAATATGAGTTATTTATCATGAATATTATGATGACTTCTTATATTTTACTATCACCATTTCTGGACGGGTAACTCTTAGAACTGCCATGATACTTAGACGATTTAGACTCAGACGAGCAGGCCCAAGTAGTGCGTCAGATGAAGCTTCAGCATGGATCTCCCACAAAGGAGACAGTCTTATAACACGCACCCAGCCACTGTCAAGCCCTTCCAGAAACCATACACGATGTATAAATTAAATTCTGACTTAATCGAACCCGCTATCATGGCGTTATGATACTTAAGTACTGCTCGACCACGATGACGCAATAACATATCGTATAATAAAATCCGTTCGTATCGAAGATGAGATTCAATCACTAGGCCGTTAAATGTCGTTTTGTTAAAACAATTTAAAATCACTTTACATCGTTCAAAACGTATTTCGAGCCTATTTGTCACCCTGTAAGGCCTCATTATGATTTAACAATGTATTTTCAGTGGAATAAGTTCATTCAACCAAAATTAATAGAACGTTGTGTTCGCCGATCACATAATTCCATGGTAATTACGATTTCAGCCATTTGCGACGCCGACAGGCTCATAAAGCTATATTGCTAACAGACAAATCGGATTGAAAGCGTATTTAAAACAACATAAAACAACAATTGTAGAAATTTCAAGCTTACAACTAAGCGAGAAACTTAATTGATAATCGAAAAAATACTTCCTTAGAAATTAACAGTCTGTGATACCACGGGTTCACATAATACTCAGCATGAAATAGTAGTTGTACTTTAAACTGTGCCTGTACTGTTTCGCTTAGTCAGTGAGGAATCGGAGGCCCTTAAAAATTCCGCTTCAGTGGCTTCAAAAGTCGGCAACACAACTAATGCGTGAATTGAGACACGGTTGTGCATGGGCGGCGCTGTTCTCTTTCCATATTAGAAACCCATCTACTAGGATGTCCCCAATACTATAAAAAAATAGTATACTATAAAAAAATATAAATTAAATTATAATTTGTCCAGACCGGGATTCGAACCCGATACCTTTGGCCTCATTGTAGAATTATAAAACCATTTAGCTACGAGGCTCTCAAAAATCTTAAATATTATTATACTATTATCTATATATAATCTATTATCTCAAGTCTTAAATAGTCTTTATATTTAATGGGATCTGTAAACATAAAAAAAGGTAAATGCACTTCGTCGAGATAAGTTTGCGGGGGTTTTAAATGAAATTGACTTTTAAAATATTCGAACAATTTTATTTTATATTATGGCCGAAGTTGCGAGAGCTTCAGTGGCGATTGAACAATTTACCTTAAAAAGAAATTTGTATAAAATATAATGGGATAAAATAATAAGTCCAATAAAGTCCAAGAACCAATTGATGTCAAGGGCTTAATGCACCGTGCGCTTGTTAGTTATGGCTTCATTGGCGATTTGGCTGTGATATTCACCCGTGGGAGAGCCACGCTGCGCCAACTGATGACGCACTAATTGAGCTGGCTCCTTTCAAGTGATATCACCGACTCACCGAACTCTCTCAGCGTAAAATGGTAGTCGTAGGTACCTGAAACGGCGTCTCTACTATGTTTCGCTGACTGAGTCAGGATATCGGAGGTCCTTTAAAATGCTGTTTAAACAGCGTAAAAAGCCGGCAACACAACCAATGTGCAGACTATGGTATGGAGATCAGTGGGCGGCGGTGATTTTCACCATACAGAAGACCCACTTGCTCCGTTGCCCGCAATAGAATAAAAAAAATATATTTCTGTGTTAACAAGTATTGACGATTTATTGCGCTTTCAAGACATATTTATAGATATTCCTGCGGGAGAGCCACGATAAAGCATACGCTGACGCATTAACTTTATAGTGGACAATTAGTGTTTGCCTGTAGAGGCAATTCTAAGGCAAAAATGACTTAAATTAAATAAAATGAACTACACATGTGCAGGTAACTTGTGCGGGTTAGGATTTTGTTCTGAACTCTTTATTTCTCGGTTCGTTAAATAAAAACATTTAAATCGTGTCCGTGGAGGATCGCCAAGTTACCCGCTTCGACGTACTCGTTTCGTTTGCAGTACTTGTACTAGGTTTCTCAAATAAACAAGCTCCCACGTGTGTTCTGAATAACAACGTACTAACAATTTGATCATTACTCAATGTTATTGGCTTTTCTTTACGGATTTTACAGGAAATCTACAGTTTCTATCTTATATTTTACGATCTTTATAAGACAACTAACCCCTATAAATTATTGCTTTCATCCGTATCACTGTGATGTTTGTTGTTCCACAACTGAGCGTTTTTCTGTCTGTTGTTTTTCGTCACTCTAGAAAATCAGGGACCTATTTACGTATTTCCAAAATAATATGACTAGAGGACCTTCAAATCAAGAGAATAAATTTTAAATGGCTGGCATTGGACCTAAGGCTCAGCAAGGATTAGGATGTGCATGGGCGAAGGACGACTTATGCTAGGTGAGTCCAGTAATCACACATTTTGTATAAAAAGTGTTTCGTAGGTCGTATAGGCTTTTGGGTCCTTCTTTTATCTCCCGCTGGTGTAGTTATCTAGAATATGAATACATTATTAAATAAAATCTTATCTTTTGAGAGCGTAATTTAATCTTTTAGTCTTAGCTTCGAAGGAATTAAAGCTTTTGACTTTGATTTCGTTTGGGAGGGATACTTAAACATTTCCTTTAATAATTCATTAACACCAGGCCTGCATTTATTTTAATTAATGTTTATCTCTTTAAAGAGAATTAAAAACCTATACAAGAGCTTCGAACATTTTAATATTTTTTATGTCACACGTCTTTTTACGTATCCATTTTATTTCCACTTAAAACATTACAATTTTCGATTCATTTGGAAATAAACAACAGACTTAAGAATATATAATACTTTTTTTATCGAAGGTTGATATATTACATCTCAAGATCATTAACTCAGTATTATATAAGTTAATCTAACTGATTCATTTCCATTTGGAATTATTTTTCAGCAGAATTATGAGATACCAAATCTAGAGATTAAAATTATAATTGGATAACTTTGGCGTCACAGAAATATGAACTTGATGTTACATTTCAGAAACACTGTGAAGAAGTCATTTATTTTGCTAAACATTTAATAGAATATGACTTTTTAAAGATTAAAAAGTTTGGTATATATGATGAAGTAAATAATTAATAACCATTCTTATTTCTTTTAAATTTACAGTAACTATATATAGTATATATAGGCCTATGTCCAGCAGTGGGCTTGAATAAGCTGTGGATGATGATGATACACTAAATGATCTAAAATAAATAAAACTTAAAAATAATACAAAGTCTAAACAAAATGCGTATGTCCCATTACAAGTAGTTAGGCGCGTCGGTGTTCAGCGCTCTTCATGCACTATTCAGAACAGTAGTATATTTGTAAATAAATACAAAAGGTAAAGTAGATTTATAATCTGAATGTATGTGGATACCAGATGCCTCATGATATCGCTCAAACAGCATAAAAAGTCGGTAGCACAATCAGAATCCATTCGAATCCCATCATTCATCAATCTGATACCACAATCCATAATAAAAAATAAAGATTTGTTCAATAAATGAAATATTTTTTTTATTTTGTAGCGGGTAACGGAGGATTTGAGTCTCCTATAGGGTAAGAGATCCCCGCCGTCCATCAACAATCGTGGCCACAACTCGCGCATTGGCTGTGTTGCCGGTTTTTTTACGACGCTTAAGCGGCATAATTAAGGGTGTCCGATATCCTCATTCACTCTGTAAAATACAGTACAGTACAAGTACCGTTTTACGTTGAGTATTCTGTGAGCCCGTGGTATCACTTCGGACGAGCTGGCCGAATTAGTGCGTCAGCATATACTTCAGCATAGCTCTCCCATGGGTGAATGTCTATGAAAATGTAAGAAAAGCGCAATTAATCGTCCACACTCTATAACATAGAAGTATTTATTTTATTTTAGGCTCTTAAAGAATAAATATAGTTCTTTCATCTTAATATAATACAAGTGTAGTTCCTTTTGTTTTTGCAAACATGTAAGTAGGTCGACACAAGTGCCAAGTCAGTAAAATAAGTTTTGTAAGCATCCGGTGCCACTCTGTCTAGCCTTCTCAGACATCTCTTGGGACATTGACTGGTAGAACGATTAGTAATAGGTTGATATCCTAATAATGAAATTTTTTTATAGGCACTAACTTTCTTCAGAAATATTTGCATTTTTGTATAGTAAACTACACCCATGGTTCTGATGGTAAGAAATATTTATCGCCCATGGATAAATGCTTCGTATTTCCTTTTTATTTGTGTTGCTGGCTTTTTACGCCTCAACTGGTATAACTACTGGGATTCCGTAATGTCACTCCCTGTTTTTGATTGCGGCTGACCGCTATGGATAAAGAGTTAGTTTAAAATTGTGATGTTATCTTTCCTCATCAATCTTTTACAAGCCAATGGAATACTCCTTCTCCAGTTTTTTGTTACTTATTTAAAAACTGTATTCAATTTTTTTTCTTCATTCTCTTTTTAAAGAGTGGTGAACAAAACTATTCTCTGGCTTTATAAAAATAACTGAAGATTCCGAAAAATACATGTGTTATATTATACTTTTATTTTGTTCCGTATAGCCTTCATGTTTCCTTATACAATTGAGTCTTTTAAGGTTTTCTGTGCCTGAAACCAGGAGAAACGACTCTGTGGAATCAGCTGCAAGAAAAGATATCAGCAAACCTAAACAAATTGGAAACCTTCAAAAAGAGCATATCTAAGCCGTTGGGCCTAGGGGTGTTCCGACCGGTTGACCACCTGTCCTAGGTGAGCCTCATGCTCGTTTGTCTTCCGATTTTTTAAAAGAAGTGATGACGCAATAGAGCGCGCCTCGATATAGTACAACGTCACCGATACGCGTGATTGCGCCACGACACAATAATATGTAACAGCCTTAAGAAGCGATAACGATGAAAAAAAGCGTGTCACGCCTCGTAGATCTGCTAAAACAAAAACACTCTAGAAAGTGAAAGTGCAATAAATCAATGGCTTAAAAGATTGCATTAGACGCGAGAAAGTTGAATTTTTCGCACCGAATCCAAACAACAGAAACGCATTTAGTGGCCGTGACGAGCGCGAATGAAGCGCGTCACATTTTTCACGCTAACTCCCTATCGCCCGTAATAAAACATTCACGAGTGCCGCTGCTCAGTGCGGGAGCTTTTCGAATTTGATAAAAGCCCCGTAAATGCACGCAACATAGCTGTCTAACTGTGCAGAACTGTTATTGATTACACTAACTACGCCGAACTAAACTATTGCGTCGGTGGGCCAAATCATACTAAACACCAACAATTCTATCCTAACTAAGCCCGTCTATAGCATCTATTAGAGATATTTTAAAAATAAAATATGTTAGTTGTAGAATTTATCACTCAAGAACGACACATTTGATTACCGTAAGAGATCACAGCCTCCCACGGCGAAACCGCTTTGGTGGTTTGGCGTCATTTAATGCCTCATAAGCAGTGTAATTTCAAGGACTTCCGAAATCCTCACTCACTCAGTAAATGATATTTAAAAAAATTAAAAAATTAAAAAATAATATTACAAATTTCACTCTGGTATTCTGCGATACCGTGGTATCACTTTGGACGAGCCGGCCTAATTGATGCGTCAACATGAGTTTTCCGATGGGTAATATGTATTCAATAGAATACACAAAGGTGATACAAAGTACGTCGTATCCTCTAGTATAATATTACTTACAGTAATAAACTCAATCTTCGCGCACACCATCACAACGTACCGTTCCTCAAAGAACGTACGGAGGCGATTAAAACGCTGTATTGGGAATGAAGGTATAACGGGAGGTGCATTTTTCGAATATCAGGAGAATTGTTCACACGAAGCGGGTATGCTTAATTCGACGCCATTTCATAAAAGCTTCTGAATTTCTAACTTGAGATTACTAAATTAAGAATAAATTTAACTAAAATGATATTGCCTTCCATAAATATTTACCCGTGGGAGAGCCATATTGAAGCATATGCTAACGAACTAGTCGATCCGATGTGATACCACGACCTCATAGAATGCTCGACGTGAAATGGTAGCTGTACTTGAAACTATACTTCTACAGTGTTTCTCTGAGTGGGTGAGGATATCCGAGGCCCTTAAAAATGCCCCTTAACTGGCGTAAAAACCGGCAACACAACCAAGGGCGGCTTGTGGTGTGATTGTTGAGTGGTTTTGATGTCTCCTGTCTTAGGTTTATCTTAGGTAAATTGATAGCTATGATTTTTGATTACATCACAATTTTTAATACACATTTTTTTTCATTTTTTTCATTTTTTACTTAAAACATCACAAACTTAACAACTCACCCGTTGGAGAGCTATGCTGACGTAATTATTGGGTCGGCTCTTCGGTAGTGATACGGGCTCACATAATACTCACCGAGAAACGGCACTTGTACTGTATTTTGTAGAATAAGTGAGGATATCGGTAGCCCTTAAAAGTGCCGCGTAAAATGTCGGCAACACAACCTAAGCGCGGACTGTGGCGCGGTTTTTCATGGGCGGCAGTTGTCTCTTACCATACAGGAGACCCACCTGCTCAGTTGTACGCTATAGAATAAAAAAATCTTTATTTATTTATATATAGTTAAATACCATGTACATGATCGTTTACAAAACAACACTATATACTTAGAAAAATCAAAAGACTCAATAAGACAAAAAGACAAACAGAAATATTAAATGTATATAACATCTCTTTGTGCTTGAAAATATATCGGTTTAATTGTTATAAATAAATAAAAAATTCTGCTAGTATTTTTGTATCGAACATATCGTTGAAACAAAAGCAAATAAACACGCTCTACCGATACAATATACGCCAAATATCATCGAAATGCTGAGAGCGGGTGGAGCCGCATGACGGAGCCGTTCCGGAGATTAAAACGAAATATAACAAAACAAGATGTACGAAATAATAATACAGTTTCGCCGTAGCGAGTTTCGTCGGCCAGTGGAGCGCTACGAACCAATTTCTGAGCCCATGCGGACCGTTTTCTTGAAAATAGCTTTCCTTCAATCTGCATTTTCTTGCTGATTTGCCGAGTTTCATACGGAACTTTTGCGATGTCTCAAAACTTTGCAGGCGACACATTAAAATACTAAAATTCACCTGAATACATTTACTACAATTTAACGCTTTTTATGCAGGCTCTGAGATGTGCTGGAGTCACGTAACAATATATAATTTAAAGCAAAGTTATTAAGATTTGTTTAATAGGAATCCTATCAATGGCTTCGCAAGTCATAGTTAAACAAGCTTTGATCTATGTTTGTTGTGATATGAGAGACTCGTAGCTTAATAGTTTGAAAAGAATACCATGAAGTTCGAGATATCGGGTTAAAAGCCCGGTCCGGAAAATTATAACTTATTCGGTATTTGGAAGAGCTTGACAGTGGCCGAACGAGTGTCCTAATACTGTCGCATCCGTGGGGGAGCCATGCTGACGCACTGAAAATCCGGCGACACTACCAATGTGTGGACTGTTGCGCGGTTGTTAGAGGTCCCAACTTCTAACCGGGCAGGTGGGTCCCCTATACGGTAAGAGAACACCACCGCCTATAGATCGCGCCACAATTCGCGCTTTGGTTGTATTGGCGGCTTTTTAAGCGGTTTAAACTCTTACAAAATCGCGTCTAAAATCTTCTCAGATCCCTAAAAATCCAACGCACCCGTAGCTCAACTGGACCTGGGGTTGTCCATGGGCAGAGAACCACTTATCCTATGTTAGCCTTCTGCACGTTTACCTCCATTATCATAGAAATTATCAACAAATTCTATGAAAATAACATGTTATACATCTATGTAGTAAAGAAAATAGAATCATGTTATCAAAGGATGGAACGTCGCAGATAACGCCAATACGGTGAAATGCGGGCGAAATATTTAAATTGCATATCGTTCAATCGATTTCGAGGGACCGCGATCAAATTTTCAATCGCACTTTATATGAACGAAATTATACTTCTATATGAGATTTATATTTAAGAATAAATTAAATATCTTTGTTTAAATAGAATTCTGACATGATAATTTATGTATGTTACTTTGTCTGATCTAAGAAAAAATCATGAAACTCAGTCAGGTTACCATTTGTATTGCCATTTTCATAAGATAAAATATATTGTACACAGAAGCAGATTATGTAACAGGCGCAAATATTATTCATAAGGGTTCAAGGGCAGGTGGGTCTTCTATATGGATAGAGAACATCGCCGCCCATACATCACCGTACCACAGTCCGCTAAATGGTTGTATTGCCAACTTTTTACGCCACTTAACGGCATTCTTAAAGGTCTCCGATATTCTCACTCGCTCAGCGAAACACATTAGAAGCACTGTTTCAAGTAGAACTACCATTTCATGCTGAGAATGCTGTGATCCTGCGGTATCACTACGGACGAGCCGGCCTATTTAGTGGCTCTGCCATGGATGCGAAAGTGTTAATACCTTCGCTCAGCTACTGTCAAGCCTTTCGACAGACTGAATAAATTATAATTAAATTTATAATCGTCCGGACCGGGATTCAAACCCGATACCTCTCGCTTTATGGTAGACATTTTAAACCACTTAGCTATGAGGTCAATTTCTACACATGAGAGAGTCATGCTGAACAACAAGTTAAAGCTTTAGGCCTGGATGTATGAAATGACTCCACGGGCTCTAAGAATAGCAACGTAAAACAATACTTGTACTGTGTTTCGCGAAGTTAGTGTGGATATCCGAGACCTTTGAAATTTTACCGGATTATAGTACGCTTGTCCATGGGCGTTAGTTATATCTTACTACAGAAAAGACCCGCCTGCTGTGTTTCTCACTACATCATAAAATATACAATTTTTATCCCAATTTCATGCTTAAACATTGCCTTACATTTTAAGTAGATAATAGCTCTAAAGAGCAATGCCAATAAATAAATATCTCACGCATATTCAAACTGTTTTCCTCCTAGTGAAAGGATAAAGTAGGGTATCCATCTATTACAGGAAGCCAGCGAGGGCGACATGGTCGGTTAATAAAAATTCTGCATATAAAAACCAAACTGGTTAAGGAAGCTATAAAATCCCAAGAACAAAAGGAGCCATTACTTTAAGCGCATTACTGCAACAGCGTTGCGACGATTTGTCGTAAGAAACGTCATTATCCTACGTCGAGGTCGATAAACTGAAGAGCGCCAGACATGGCGACCCGGTGGCTGCCTCTATTAACTGCATCAAATCACACATCGCTGAGAAAAAATTGACTTCGCCATGAATTTTCAACCGGACCAATTGATACACGTTTTCGATTCGTAATATATCAATGTTTGTCGTTCCATAAATGAGTGGTTTTAAGGAATTTTCTGCCACGCACCACTCTGCGTCATCAGATACCATCAGAGCTATCTAAACCAATATGACTTCCTTAGTAGAACCTTCCGAAATCATATATTTTCCTTAAAAGTTGGCAACGCACGCGTGGTGTAGATGGAAATATGGACTATGGGCTGTGGATCTGCCACTTTAAGTGCGTCTCCTGCTGATTTGATTTCACGTTTTTTATAAATAAAAAAAGATTAAGGCAATGAAATATTCTTCGGTATGTGAGTATTTATTACTAAATTAATTTAGTTATATGAGAGAAATTCTGATTTCATTGAATGTGTTGATTTTTGATTTAAACTGAAAGCTCTCAAGTATTCGCAGTCTAGAATGCAACGAATTACATTTGAGAAAATTGGAAATATCGTAGATATTTTTACTTTTAAATAGGAATTCCCATTTTTACAAATTGTAAAAATTTGAAAATCTTTATATTAGTTAATTATATTTATTTAAATTCAATATAAGTTTCACGTAACAGCCTGCACAGCAGCTGCAAGCAACTTCAAACACGAGTTGGGAGTCAGTTATGTCATTTAAGTAGTACTTCTATAGTTTTAGTTTGATCAATAAAGTCATTATTTTATTATGTTTGTCGTTAGGAGGATAGGAAAGTTATGTCATATATATAACTAGAAACTAATTGCAGGTGTGAAAATAAACTAGAATTTATTTCTCTGAAAATAAAGTAAATTTTATTTTTAGTTTGGGTACATTAACAAAACCTCCACTTAAATTAAGCTAGAATGTTAAATAATAATTTAATTAATTTAGTATTTAAGTCACCATGAGTTTTTATCATTTAATGCATTCATAACAACATGGATATTTAATTCATAGAGAGTGACAGCAGCAAACCTGAAAATTTCAAATTAAGAAATAGTTATTTCTTTATTTTTGTATTATATTATTTACATAAATGGGACATCTAAATAGGTTAGGGTTCGATTCCCGTCGAATTGATCTGTCAAGGATCTGCTCGTCAATTTAATTTCAACCTATGAGTTATCTTTTTATTTTTTTTTAATATTGTAGCTAGGCAACGACGAAGCAGGTGGCTCTTCTATATGGAAAGAGAACACGCCCACCCATGGTCAACCACGCCACAATCCGCGCTTTGGTTACTTTGTCGCTTTCAAGGGCCTTCGATGTCCTCACTCGCTCAGCGAAACACAGAAGAACCGTTTGACACTGTGCATTCTTTGATCACCTGGTACCATTTCAGGCGGTCCGGTCCAATTAGTGCGTCAGCTTATGCTTCTGCATGTCTCTCTCAAGGGAGAGAGAGGAATAATAATAAAAATCCCGTAAATTGTGTTAAACATTTGGGAGACACGTTCCCATGTCTGTGTCACTGATTTCCCTTAAGAATACACAAACCTATGCAAGTTAAACATTTGTACTTTTCCGGCAAACAATACGCCGTTTAATTTAAGTTTGATCCTAATTCCACATAGCTTCATGGCTTGTATAGAGCCTTAAATGCAGCAATATCCTGCATCCCTGAATAGTGTTATGATAGTATATTAAAGTGTATACGGGTTATAGTGGAGTCTATATGGGTGTCGGACACAAACGATGTGCATGATACTGCAATAACAGTGCACATTCAACTCTCAGACTCGTTTCAGTTTATATTATGTCTGGCCGACGCTGAGGGATAACCAATGCTTTTAAGATAACACTTTTGAAATGGCTCGAGCCGTTCTCAATCTACCCCACTACACAATAAAGAGGCATTTTTTATTTGATTTTGTTTGGAAAGAAACATAATAATGATGTGTATGAATACTTTACTTTGCTATAGTAGTTTTTAGTAATTTCTTCATTTTGTAGCCCATCACTCAGTAGTCTTCATTATTAAAATAACCGTAAGTAATTATTAAGTGTTATATATTGTTTTATTCAGAAGTATCGTATGCGTATAATATAAGAATCTCATATAGGTATCATAAGTAAAGGAATACAATTGGCATCGTTGTTGAGACAAACGCGCATTTTAAGATCTTATGAATCCAGCCACCCATAGACACCCGGAATCCCAGTTGAGACCCGGGTGCATTGCCGCCCTTCAAGGGAAACGTTCTATAAACTACCACTATTTAGTAATAACACAGTACTATACTACTTAAACATATATGTATATTTTATACCTACTACTTAAAACATTAGTTTAATTTATATGGAATAAATTTTTAGTGTAAATTACTACAGTGATATTAAAATTACTCTAAGTTTACTCAATGATTTAATTTATGTTTTTTATAAGATTCTGTAATAATAATAAAAAAATTTGTCATTTATTTTATATTTGCAAAAATAAAAAAATTCTCACCTAAGTTATTGGGATAAATACTATAAAGTTAAAAAAATTTACATGATAAATGTCATACTTTAATTTTTTTGTAATTAAGTAACAAAATAGCCCTATTTTTCCATGATATATATATATATATAGATATATATATAGATATATATATAGATATATATATATAGATATATATATATATAAAGTCTTCAATACTATCATTTTATAAATCAATGAAAATAGTTTCTGATATCTATCTTTTTTATTGTATATGCTAAACTAATAAGCCGTTTGTGAATAAAATATTTAATTTTCAGTAATTTATTACAATTGCAGAGTCTATTATTCATTCAGCTAACAACACAACAGACTTTTAAAAATATGAATTTTTCATAACAAAAATACAGATATTGCTTACATTTTTATTTGATGTATAATTTCTGCATACGATCCGCCTAGATTTAAGTTATATAGTAATTAAAGGCATTACTATTTTTAAGATATCTAAATTATAAATAAACGTTACTTATAAATACAATCATAAATTTAGGCTTAGATGAAGAGTCCAATTTTAGAAATTTCTTAATTTTTTTTTTCATATGTCTGTATGAACTAGAAAAGCATAAATAATTAAATTTAAAACACTCCTATCTTTTGTTGTTGAAGCGAAAGATTTGACGAATTAAATAAGTGCAGTGACGTCATAGTTTGCATTAAATTGTATTGTGTTGGAATTAACAAAATAGAATAATTACAATAATTTATAAGAGATTATATTGAAGAATTAATGCACATGTCTCTTTTATGTTTTCAGATAGTATTTATGGTTTTTTGATTGTACACTTTTGTGTAAATTGTGTCAAATAAATTTTTGTTTACAGACTAATATAATATTCTTTTTAATGTTATTGTTATTCGTGTAGGTATCGGAAAGCAAACGAGCAGCTGGCTTAATTAGGATAAAATCTACCGCCCATGAACACCCGTAGCTCAAACAAGGCCGTGGGTGAGTTCATCACCATCATCATCATTTTAGCCGTAGAACGTCCACTGCTTGACATAGGCCTTCGGGCCTCCATACCTGTCGGAGGCGATCTGCATCCAAAGTCCACCGGTGACCTTTATAAGATCGTCTGTTCACTTTGTGGGTGGACGTCCTACGCTGCGCTTGCTGATCCGTGGTCTCCACTCTAACACTTGAGTTGCTGACCTTAAAATTGTATTTATAAATATCTTTGTAAGTATCGTTACCTCCTGGAATTATGAGGTACTACGAGGTTATAATATATAAAAGTTAAATTATTATTATTCACGTCTGTAAAAATCCCATTGCAGTATCTATGCAGTATGCAGGTTTTCACTTTATGCTTTGCCGCTTTCCCGGCCGGAAATTCGGAAAATGTTCGTGCTCACAACTAACTGAAATATCAATCTTGATAAGAATTTCAGAGATGTAATCTTAATGTTGTAAAATATTAAATCAAGAATTTCACTCAAAATACAATTCATCAAATATTTTATCAATTAAATCGTTAAAGATACACGCCAATTATAAAAGATTTATACTATTACATACAAACAGATGAACAGTTATTAAACCATTTTTCTATTATTATAACTAATTCAAATAATTCTTTGCATATGCGGTCTATATTATATACACATACGTAATATACATTTTAAACAATTTATTTAAAACTTTTGTAATGGTATAATGCATCAACAAAATATTATCGTTCGTGAACGTTAAGCTCTTACATAAACATTGCTGAAGTTATTTCAAAGGTTAATGTTGCAGGCAAGCCTAAGGCGTAAATAATTTTAACTCAATTCCCATGTAATTAGACTAGATGAAGCTGCATCTAAACTAAGCGAGCTTCACATATGTTAACCATTACATAATATTTAATTAGCTTATGCTTGTACTTAAGATACTCTATATTTTAAGTTCTATATTTTAATATAAATTCTAATGAATCCTTCTACTGGTTTTAAATTTTTTGCTTAGATTATTGTAATTTTTTCTAATGGTGATCATAACTTTTTATTTTATTGTATTTGTGTTTATGTGAGTATGGGGGCACTCAACTACTCGTGGCGGGGCTTGCAGCCGAGAGGTACTTTAAAAAAATAGCACTTCATTCAAGTAACCATCTAAATTCAAAGCCGTTTAGTGAATTTTAAAAAAATCGTACTCCCAAATTAACATTTTCTTTAACATCAGTTGAATCCACAAAAAATATAGGTCTAGATAATACTTTATAACGTCAACTTGCAAATATTTACAACAATGATTTTAATTTGCAAATAATATTTAAATGACATTTATCATACATTATTATAGACTGGCGAGTTTTGCTATAAAACGCTCCGCGATTACGGAACGTTGCTCGCGTCGTCTTTTGTCTTTTATGATCCCATTATTCGGTTATAGAGGGCAGCGAGACGGTTTGTCTGCGTGTAGCCAGTTTTCTCACCCTTGTTTATCTGGCTGGGGGTTGTTAGGGGCACCCCGCGGCAGTGTTTCCGCCGATCGCATCGTGATGGCACGTTCACATCTCGTTTGTATAGACTTTTCACGCGTGCCTGCGATCGCTGAACTTTCAGTATAAAACCACATCGCATTGGAAGATGACTCTTTTTTTAAATGTTTACCGTGTATTATGGATAGCGTTGACCGCTTGCAGCACAACAGGTCAGTGGGTTGCATTTTTTATCAGCTCGGAGACCATTTAAGTTCTTATCGATCTGTAATTATATTTTATAATGCCTTTTACTGTAGTAAATAGCAAGATATATATACGAAAAGGATATAAAATAACGTAAAAAATATTGTACGCTATATCCTTTAAATTATATACTTTAATATGTACAATAATTGTTAAGAAGAAATTGTAAATATATGTATATTATTGATATAATAATAAAAATTAAACAAAAAATTTTATAACTCAAAGCAAATTCTGAATATCTATATTTCTTATTTTAACGCAGAAAATATTCAAATTAAAAATGTAAAGTACACAAATTATATTAGTTATCATTCCAAATCAGTTATTTATTATAAGCCATTGCTTAATTTATTAAAGTAATATTGTCTTACGTAATTTTTTCCTTATACATATATAATAAATCTATCAGTATTTAACCTCAATATTAAATGAAATATATCAAAGTTAAATTGAAAATAAAGTGTATGGAAATTATCTAGACGTTCCGAAGTAAAATTCAATAACTCACAAAGATCCTTGAAATTGGGATTGCTGTGACTATGAAATTCTAAGTCGGCTATATTTAAATAGGCTGGAAAACTTTGAAATGATAAGAATAAATTTAAATTAAATCATAACAGAGTTGACGAACGCACTTAACCGCGCCGAGATTCTTCAAAAGCGAAATTTATTCAGAGGGTTGAAGATAAGAAGCACTCGTATTTCTTTAACGTAATTCACTTAACAAGGGGAAGACGCAAACAAACGGACAGGGGTCGCCCGGTTGACTCATCCACGGATATCCGCTGGCATCCAACACAGTCGTGAATGTAAAAACACTTGAAAAATCAGTTTTGTCAATCAAAGAAAAGGAACAATAGCGCCTTCGAGGTATAACTTTGTGGTGTTGTAATACATTGCCTTCAAGGACTTTATGAATAGTTAATTCAATAATAGGCTGGTCGTTCAGCATCGCCAATATTTATATTGTATTGTAGTCTTAAAGAATTTAAAAAGATATAATTTTATGGTAATTTATTAAAGTTTATCGTGGCCCCGATTTGGGTCGCGGTTAAGCGGAATTGCTATGCCGTAGCGCATTTTAGATACCAGTCTAGCATTGCTACCAAATATAATTATTTGTTACTGTGCCTTAAAACATCGACGGAACTTGCAAGATAAATTGCATTTATAATTTGAGAGCTTTGTAGCTTAATGAGTTTAAAAGTTTACAATGATGCGACAGGTATCAGGTTCGAATCCCAGTCCGGAAAATTATAAGTTATTCGGTTTCTGGATGGGTTTTACAATGCCCGGACGAGCGTCTTAATACTGTCGTAGCCGTGGGAGATCCATGCTGAAGCATATGCTGACGAACTAATTGGGACGGCTCTTCTAAAGTGATACATGGGCTTACAGAATACTCAGCGTGAAAAGGTACTTGTACTGTATTTCGCAGAGTCAATAAGGACATTGGAAGCCCATAAGTAGCGTAAAAATCCGGCAATACAACCAATGCGCGATGACAACGGATAACGGTAAGTCTCCTATATAGAAAGATAACACCGCGGCCCATTGACAACCGCACCAAAGTACGAGTATTGGTTGTGTTGACGGCTTTTTACGCCGCTTAAGCGGTATTTTTAAGGGTTTCCGATATCTTTATTTACTTAGCGAAACACAACTACCATTTCACGCTTAGTATTCTGTGAGCCCGTGGTATCAATTCGGACGAGGCGGCCCAATTAATGCTTCAGCATATGCGTCATACTGACTCTCCCACGGTTGAAATATAACTCGGGAGAAGGAAATTGTTAATAAGAAAAAGAAATCACTTGTGAATTATTATATAAAAAGAGGCAAGGACGTGTTGTGGCTCAATACTTCAATATTCAGTTTTATATGCTGTTATTCGTCCTAAGCCGCTCAAAGAGCCTTGTAAATATTTCGCAACGAACACGATAAGACATTAATAAAATATTGCAAGTTTTCGTAGCCGCATTTTGCGCTCCATATATTATTGCTTGTCTGGCAATAAAAAATATCTTATTATAGGGAATTTGACTTCAAGTAAGATAAATTGGCGCTTTTAATAAAATCTTTTATGGAGATTTTAGGTTTTTAACTAGGTATTTACCCCAAATGTAGAACATATTTTTTCACTATTTACAAATGGTGATAAAATTAATTTAATTCATTTATACAAGTCCATATAAGTTAGAAAGCAGAGTGCAGAAAATATTCTTAGAAACGCACCCGTGAATCGGCAGAGGCTGGAGGTGTGCTTGAGCTTCCTACTTAATTAAGTAAATGATTTTCATAAGAAATATGTTTACTTGCTAAAACCATTATTACTATCTAAGCATCAATTTCTTTTTACGTTCGTTGACGTATTATTACTAGCTTGCAACAAAGGAATAATGTTTTAGTTTTAATGGTTCGTTATCTATTAAAACATAATTATATATACTGTCGTGTATATAAATACGTTTTATACCATATAAGTGGCGAGCAATATTTGGTTCACTTACGGTATTCTCAGAAGTCCTGGTTATAACTTCGGACGAGCCGATCCAATTAGTTTCTCACGGTCTAAAAAAACTGGTTATTCGTACATTAACAATGTCAAAATATTCATTATAGAGCATATTAGGGCCATTCGGTAATACAAAAATCCGATGATGACGTTAATTGAAGATATCCAATTCACTTAAGAAGGTGTGGGGTGTTTACCTGCGCCGAGTCGAGGCCACTTTTAATTGTAGTTAGGCTTCTGAAGTGCGTTTGAGCCGTTTGTTACCAATTTAAAGCATTTCACTTGTCTTGAAATTTCAACAGCTCACATATAAAATATATAGACAACATACTACTATTCTAGACTTCTAGTGAATCAATATTGAAAAGAAATCATAAACTTTATTTATTCAACACAACGTCAACTCTTCTATCAGTGGGAGAGCCATGCTAACGCACTACTTGGGCCGGCTCGACCGAAGCGATACCACGGGTTCATAGAAATTCATCGTGAAATTGTAATTAAACTTGAAACGGTGCTCCTATTGTGTTTCTCTGAGTGAGTGAGGATAATGGAGGGCCTCAAAATTCCGCTTACACGGCGTGAAAAGCCGGCAATACAATTAATGCGCGGGCTGTGGCCGGGTTGTCCATGGGCGGCGGTGTTCTCTTACCATGTAGGAGACGCATCTGCTCCGATACCACAAAAAACTATATTAATACTTTTCCGAGTACTCTAATACTCGAAATATTTTAAAAAAAATCGCAATATTTTTAGACACTAAATTTAACTAAATTTGATTGACACCAACGTGTAAAACCAATAATCAAACACAAAATAAATTGGTAACCTTTACATTCTAATCATTAAACGAAGAATAAAATTTTCAATCTTTCAGAAAGATGATGAATGTAAGAGAACACCGCCGCCCATGAACGACCGCACCACAGTCCGCGTATTGGTGGTGTTGCCGGATTTTTACCCTGCACTTTTAAGGGTCCCCGACATCCTCACATACTCTGCGAAACACAGTTCAAGTACCGTTTCACGCTGAGCATTCTGTGAGCCCCTGGTATCACTTCGAACGAGCCGGCTCAATTGGTGTGACAGTATATGCTTTATCTCTCTCATGGGTGAAATATGATATGATTTAGTATTTTATTACTATAGATAAAACAATGGCAACACTTGTTAATGGGCGGCAGAGACCGCTATATAAAAAAATATAAATAAAAATGACCAAGTCAATTTTTAAATACAATATTTTGTTCAATTTCAAAAAGCAATTGAAAAATTGAAAACGGGCAAGTAACAATTTTTGACTCTCCATGAAAAAGCACTAAACCTCTCAACGGAGGTGTAGAAAGCGCTCGTTAGTGTGCCGACCTCGCTAGAACGCACTCGTGTGTGTCAATTATTCATCTGTTCGTCGATAATGGAACAATCTTGTCGGGCTCACGGTGAAACCTGTCAACGCAAACCATAATGGTATTCTCACGGCAAAAAGCGATCCTATTTGCGCCGAAGAGATGACAGAACTAATTAATGGTTACTTTCAATAAGTTTACATTGCAATTACATGCCTAAGTGTTATGGAAAGATGGACAAAATTGCCTGTCAAAAGTTATTTGCAATGCCATTACCTGTATCGACACTGTCTTTTCAAATTAAAGTCATTTCTCTGCTTTGATGCAGTTCTGGTTTTAATAGTTGACTTAAAATGTTTGTTACTAAATATTCCTATTTTAATATGTTTACATTAATGTCTATGAGAGACTCGTAACAAACTGGTTTAATAAGTCTATCATGAAGCGAGAGGTTTCGTGCTCGATTCCTGGTCCGGACTATTGTAAATTATAATTTTATTTATTATTTATTCGGCCTCTGGAAGGGCTTGCCAATGACCGGTGGTATTTTGATGCTGTCTTTCCTATAAAATAGCAATGCTGTATCTTATGACGCATTAATTGAGATGTCACGTCCGAATTGATACCACGGGTTCACAGAATACTCAGCGTGAAATAGTAACTGTACTTAAAATGGTATTTCTGCTATGTTTCACTGAGTGAGTGATGATATCGGAGACCCTTAAAAATGCGCGGACTGTGGCGCGGTCGTGTATAGACAAAGGTGTTCTCTTACACTATAGGAGAGCCACCTGCTCTGTTGTCCGTTATACTATATAAATTTAAAAAAATAAGAGTCGCTATACTAGAAATGAATAACAGTAATACTCGTATTGTTGTTTAAGCGTCGTAATAAGCCGATGACACATCTACGCCATGTCTTCTATGAACGATAGTGATCTCTTACAACTAGGAGACCTGCCCGCCCCGCTGTGCGCTGTGTAAAAGCAAACATATGGGTGGACAATAAAAATAATATTTTTGTGATGAATTTATTCCATCCAACAGTGCGGTTGCTTGCGGTCTCCGCGCTACCCTTTTTAGGTTTCAGGGTTACGAGACGGAAATATGTTTAAGGTTTCACTCGATTTTTTACATTTAAATATTTGATTAGCAAAAACATCTTTAGGGATTCCGCCATTGTTGTATTATTTATTTATTAATTGGTGTATTACAAGTTAATATTCAAAACTAAATATATATTTATCATTCTGAAGGCGACAACCAGGCGGGTCTCCTCATTGTATGAGATCACTGCATATAAAAAACTACGGTGTAATCCCATTTTTGTTTATGATGCCGTCCTTTTAGACCGCTTATGCAGTTTAATTTAGTGGGTGCCCTCACTCACTTATCGAAACACAGTACAATTATTACATTATTCTAATATGTCGTGAGCCCGTGGCGTCCTTTCGTACGAATCAACCATTTTTTTTATTCTATACCGGTCAACTTAGCGGGTGGGTCTCCTATATGGTAAGAGAACACTGCCGCCCATGAATAACCGCGCCACACTCCGCGCATGGTTGTGTTGCCGTCTTTTTACTTTTAATGGCCTCCGATATCCTCACTCACTCTGCGAATCACAGTACATGTACCGTTTCATGATGAGTATTGTATGAGCCCGTGATATCACTTCGGACGAGCCGGACCAATTAGTGTGTCAACAAATACTTCAGCAAGGCTCTCCCACGGATGCGTGCGTATGATTCTCCTACGAGAAATGCAGTATTAAAACTGTATACAATTTATAAATTCTATTAATAAGGGGACTCAAACCCGATATACATGGCAAACGTGCTTACAAAACCGCTCAATATTAAGGCTCTTAATTTATAGCTGAGAGCTCCTGTTTCAGAAACTACTAGATGTAATTGAGAAATCCATTTTGTGTTGGATAGTCCATTTATTGAGAAATACTATAGATCAAGCTAAAACCAATACGAGTGGAGCATCATTGAATGTTGCAAATACGGGAAACATTAGCCTTTGAGGGTGAAACAGTATGTAGTAGTAGTAGAACATTTTCTACAAATTAATCTGGTTTATTAAAAGACCATCAGCATTACCTGTCTCGGTATACTTATGATGTCACAAATCAAAAAATAAATATGTGTAATACAAACTTGGATTAGTTTTACCATTCATAATTTAAAAATGAGATAGACGGATATAAATGACTTTCGTATGAAACTAGCGAAATCTAGAATTAACGTATAGGCTACTTTTTATCCGATTGCAAAAATAGAGTGTAATGTTTCAAAAGTTTTTCGGATTCGGCGGAGTGCTGCGGGTTCCTAATTGGATACTTTGCGTATCGAGTAAGAAGATGCCAAGTCCTCGAGTATGTGATATTTGAAAAACATATAACGAACTGCTGAATATACATAATATTAATATAATAAACATAAATATATTAACAAGGTACGGAAGTCTTCTGTCGTAAGTAATAGTAGTTAAGTAGTGTGGTAAATTTGAAGACTATCGTTTCTTGTTCTCAAAATATTAATAAGCGTGGTAAAATAAATGTACACGAAACATTATTAAATAGCCATATGGCAAAATGTGAATAGATTTCTTAACAGAATACGGTATTGCAGGTAGATAAAGTATTGAGAACTAATGAAACAACTACAATGAACTATAGATACGGGGAACATCGTTGGTCTCATTCATCAATCATCAGTCACGGCTAAAAGCAATGAACCCTATACAGAGCTCGCTCCCAAAGCTTTTCATTTTAGAATATATATGAAAATCTTGTTTTTTTTAATATCGGGCAGTTTTAATTTCAACATTTTTAAAGGAGTTTTATATAGATTTCTGTATTTTGTTGATAATAATTGCGTTTGTGTGTGTTCAAGGTTTATTATATTGTTTGAGTGTATGTGCTACGCTACAAACCGGCCTATTGTTATATATTTGTTGTAATATTAACTAAAGGTTATTTAAAAAAAAAATCTTTTCAGTAGAAATTGCTGTCCGATCTGACGTTAGTTTTAAAAATGCATCCACCG